>DWAJ01001538.1:0-21762 GCA_018238005.1 Eurema mandarina | reverse complement strand
ATTGATCGTCGCAAGATCGAGGAAAGGTCCCATAGGTTATGTCGGTGTTCTACCGACAAAAACCCACTGTTTATTTTTACCGATTCCCATTACATTGTGCGACAAACAGGAATCTAAACTACTGCTACAAGATCCCTTACAAGAAATGCGACAATTTAGAAATAACCATTAGTAGTAGAATATGTACTTATGAATAGTTTAAACTAATTTTTTACCTTTAAGTCTTCATAGTGTTTCGTGGAATTTTTCAAAAAGTGCATTATCATTGTACCTACGGCACGTACAAGAGCTGTGATCGTGCACCCGCATTCGGACCACAATGTTTCAGCTATCAGCAATTAATACATTATACACCATTCTTACTTATCGCATGTTCTACTTAGCCGGGTAGGCCCAACATACTTGTTTTAACGTTGCTTTTGGTTTTATTGCATAATTGCGAAAGTAATTATTGCGGTGGTTTTGCTGAGATTTAATATGATTTTAACATGCAATTCTTATTTACCTTATATCATATTTTATTATACATATATAGTAAATGTTTCTAACACAAGTTCTATTTAAAACTATTGATTGTATCTGATAGTGTAAATAAATAATTAAACTAACGCTTTGTTGTTTCGTTCAGGAAGGACAGTTTACGAAAATGAAACCTTGCACTTATAATAGTCTTTTAATAGCCTGCAAAGACACGCTGTCTCCATAACAATAACTCCAACTACTTAAAAACAGTTGAAGGTAATTATTGACTCACCTGTGTATAGACAAGAGGAACGCACACGGTGTCGTACCCAATAAGGGCTCCGAGCCGTCGTCTTATGTCCGACAGTTCTACTAACAACGTCTGCACTATATGATCACTAGTAATAAGGCCTTCTTTCCTCGCCCTGTTGATGATATTCGTTGCCCAAACGAGAGGCATCCAGTATTTCGACATAGGACTCTTTCCGTCCATCTTCTCAAACACTTTACGTTCGCTTTCAAGCATAAGTCCTATAACAAGCCTGTATTATTATTAAAATAACATTTTACTAATATTTATAAATAAAATTTTAATAAAATAAAAGCCAGACGAGTTTCCTATCCCGGATGTAACTCGAAAAGGGTTGTTATTCTAATGCTGTTTAGATTTTTAGAGGTTTTTTATAAAATCGGGGTTAGATTTTCTGCAGTCTAATCTGCGGGGGAAAATAACTTTAAAATAAAACAGACAAATACGAGTCGGGCTCGTTAAATCATTATTAGATTTTGCAAAGCACATTAATCCCATTCAGTTATCTCTAAAGAGTTTGTTCGTATGTTTAAGAGCCCATACCTTTGGAACTACGTGTCTAATTTTAAAAATCTTAGTATATGAAAACCACATCAACAAGAAGTACTATAGACTGTTTAATATGTATTTTATTTACTATGTTAAACTAAGTAAGTACGTAAACCCGTGTAGCGCGACTTGTATGTGTAAATTTCTCCAAATCTCGCGAAGGTCACCGGTAACTCGCTAGGCTGCGCCCACGCAGCGCCTTGGCGACGCCAACACAGGTAATAACTTTAAACGCGAAAAAATGCGTTAAGTTGCTTGGATTAAGCACGAATGTTAAGCTTAACAAAAGGAAAAATATTTAAGAAAATCCGATGTGTATCTATTTTTAAATATCTTAGTTAATTTTAAAAGTTATAGTTTAAACTATAAACTAAAAGTTTTAAAGATTTATCAAAGGTGTATATAAATTCTTACTATGTGTATTATTAGCCGACTTCGAAAAAGATGTGATCCTCATTTCGACTGCATTCTTTATGTTCATTCGTTACCTCAGAACCAAGTCTGAGGAATGAAACCTATATTTATTCAACTAGGCTACATATAGCAACACGTTTGAATTGTCACAGTAATACGTGTAGTTTATGTTCGAGTTAGAATTCTGGGTCAAAAGATTCCTATAATATATCTCAGTGTACCCGTATACGAAATTTGAAGCAAATCCATTCGGTTGTTTCTGCGTGAAGCACTAACATACATACATCGTTAGAAACATTTGATTTTATAATGTTACTAAAAAACCACTAACTTAAAGGTCACTAACATTCTTAAAAAAATCTGACTAATTGGGACATACACATCCGATAAAATACATTAATATAATAATTATCTTGTAATACGCAAGCAAAATGTCTTTATAAATATTCATAAATATTAATTAGATATTATCTCTACGCTTATCAGTTGCAAAAATCTGACGAAATCCTTGTTTCCAACCATTCATACTTAATTTAAAGTATTTCTTGTAAACATAAGAAAAATGCTTTTAAATAATGATTTGTCTGTAGCGACCGCTGCTAATACGCCGAGTTCTGAATCGCGCTTATGATATTTGTTCGAGACTAGTATATATAGTCCATTATAATTTTACTTATAATGTCTTAGGATCGAATATTTCATTTCTTAGATGATGCAATATTACTATACAACGCATAGTTTCCGAGATATCGCGAAAAAAGTATTTTCACCCCTCTTCAAGTTAAGCTTCTGTTAACCTCCCCCATATGTCCCAAAAATAAAATTGGGTCCTCTAAAAAATTCAAAGGTCATGTAAAATTTCAATGAGACTTGATTCTTGAATAATTTGAATAATTTTCACATTTTTGTAAGCAGATTACGCAAGTTCAAACTTACTTAATTAAAAGGGAAAGGGCCTCTAATCGGAGAAAACCTTAAGCTTACTTGCTAATAAGTAAGTCACTTTGCTTACTTTCGTTTTTACTTTTTGTTTACTTATTAACTAACTTAATTAACGATATACGATTAACATCTCTATATAAAAAATATAGCGAGATTTGATGACACGTTTTTAACAATTTTTTTAAATGACATTACTTAATGAGAAACCAAATTTTAAGATAATGTTCTAGATATTTTGAAAATGAATGAATTAAAATAAATAAAATTGAAGGTATAGTACGCGCCACGAATCTTTAGCGCTGAACGAAACCTGCGCAGAAGTCAAAAATAAGGTATCGAGGTAACGGCGCGGCGCGTGATCGTCATGTGCGCGAGCGTTGATTGGTTGTCCCAGTCGTGTTGTCTTTGAGCACCAATACGTCAATTACGAGCGCGATTCTACCGATGTGCAGCTATCTCGTCCAGCGCTAAATATAAATGACGCGTACTATAAAATGAATAATTTTAAGAAATGTAATCTTAATCTGAGCTGCATCAATTTAATGTTTCTATTCTCGACCAGATGTTTTTAAGAAAGAGTAAGAAATATATTAACTACAAACTTTTAACTATCGGTGAGCCAGTTAGTACCTACTTAACTAATAATATCTGTTCGCCAGGTTTTTGAGCACTAAACGAAGTAATAGTACCTATTCGAGAAACTCTATCAAAGTAAATAAAGCCGTTTTCTAGTCGCTTATGTAGAGGCACTTACAAACACAAGGACACTGTATATATACACTATACAGTACAATTGTGTCGAAATCGACTAAAAAGGAGTTAGAGTTAGAAGAGAAATTAAACTGTTTAAAAATAAAACGGTAGCTTCTATAGGGCTGGCACCTACGAGATTAGTAATTTTTGGGTAGTGTTTTTGGAATTATTAATAGCTTTTATTAAAAAAAATCTATAACCAAACATAAATTTTTGACAGCTTATTTTTTAAGCGATCATTACGTTTTAATCAGGGGTGTTATGGATATGAAACGGATACGGATATGAAATTATTCCGGATTATCCGTTAGTTTCGGATAATTGAAGGATTTCAAAAGTAAAATACAAATAGCTAATGTAATGGTTTTATTTATAATATGGTAGGAATTACATCAGTCTGTGAGTAATTATTACAGCTATTTAATCTATCCGTATCCGATATTATCCGATAAGTTTATTTCAGATTCGGTTACGCTTACGGATATTTTTATAAATCGGATATCGGATATGGAGCTCCCTAACATCCCTGGTTTTAATTCACAGATAATATATTTCCATAATTACATAGGGACAAACAGAAAAAAGCGATTTTGTTGTATACTGTGTTATGATTTAATGCCCTTTTATTTTATTTATTATTCGGTTTTTATTTCTTTAAAAGATAGGATTCCTAAAAAATATATTTAGGGTATTACATAGTATAAAAAGCTTATGTATATCTTTTTTGTATTTTGTATTATATATATCAAATAAATAAATAAATTCCAATTGAAACATTACAAAATATTAAATCAGTTGAGCCGGTGTTAAATAATAATTTTACGATAGTATCCATTTGTACACTGATTTGTAAGCTATTTTAAAATGATTAAGAACTATTTTCATTGACTGAACACAATTAAAAAATAATAATTTTTATAAGTGGCAACCATCGAGCGTTATTATAAACATAAGGTTGCCATTTCATCGTATATGGCGCGCGGCCGTGATCGCGAGGCGAAGCTGTGACTAACCCGAGCCTCCAACCGACCTTAGCCCGCACTTTGAGAACGCTAAATAACAATATTATTTAACTTATTAATCACTAGCTGTTGCCCGCGAGTCCGTCTGTCTACACTTTCATATAAACTTTGACCTCCCTACCCCTTATAACCCTTATTTCCAGTAAAAATTTAGCCTGCCTTTTCTCAGGTTTAGACCACCTGTGTAAATTTCATAACAATCGGTTCAGTAGTTTTGGCGTAACAGACAAACAGACAAAGTTACTTTCGCATTTATAATATTAGTATGGATCACTATCACTACATAGTATAAAACCAAGTCACTTTCTCTGTCCCTACATTCCTATGTTACATGCTAATCTAAATCTATAAAACTATGCAACTGCTTCTCATGCAGTTTTTGAAATAGATAGTAAGATTCAAGAGGAAAGTAAATATGTATAATACTTGCATAATATATGTGAGCGAGGCCGGGGTGGATCGCTAGTAAACTACAAGCTATACTTTGTATATTATTTAGCTGAAAAGTTTGTTTGTTTCCTTCTTTGATCGCGCTAATCTTAAGAACTACTGGTACGAATTGAAAAATTCTTTTTAAATTGAATAGACCATTTATCGAGGAAGGCTTTAGGCTACATAACATCACGCTGCGACTAATAACAGCGCAGTAATAAGGAAAAAGAAATCGCGAGCAATGGCTAGTAATTTATAAACTTCAAATTGTATCGTAATATATAATGTACTTTAAGCAATATTAATAACATTAATATTTATATACCTGAAGCTCAAGATGGTTCCTTTTAATAGGTTTATTAAACCAAACTTATGACTTGAGCTAACCTCAAAAGCGATTGCGATAAAAATTGATCCCCATCGCGTTTGATCTATTTTCTGTGTCGGAAGCAATATCTTTCGACTGCGGTTGTCAAAGACATGTACATATTAACTAGCAGCGCCCCGTGGTTTTACCCGCGTAGTTCCCGTTCCCGGGGCAATACCGGGATGTAAAGTAACCTATGTGTTAATCTTTAGTATCATCTATGTGTAGGTCGCGTCATTTATGTTTAGCGCTGGACGAGAATAGCTGCGCATCGGTAGAATCGCGCTCGTGATTGACGTATTGGTGCGAGAACGACAACACGACTGGGACAACCAATCAACGCTCGCGCACTCGACGATCACGCGCCCCGCGCGCCGCGCCCTTACCTCGATACCTTATTTTTTACTTCTGCGCAGGTTTCGTTCAGCGCTAAAGATTCGTGACGCGACCTATACATACCAAATTTCAACTAAATCGCTCCAGCCGTTTTTGCGTGATGATTGTGATTGCGTTCCTTATGAATAATTACATTGTATACAACAAAGTCGCTTTCTTCTATCCCTATGTATGCTCAGATCTTAAAAACTACGCAACCCATTCTCATGCGTTTTTTTAAATAGATAGAGTGAGTCACGTGTCGCGGCTAGGATATTCATAAATAAAGATGCCTATACGCATGTCTATGCTGTTATGCTAAACAATGGCTTCGGATTTTAATTTTATAAATTCAATTAATAATAATATAATTATATTCTATGGTACGCTTAGCGCTAGGCTTAACCAAGCTTAGACTAATTTAAAAATTATTTAAATTCGTTACATCCGCTGTAAATTTCGTATTACGAACTTACATATAAATAAATAAATAAATATTTTCAGGATATTTATACACAGCGCCATCTAGTTCCACGCTAAGCAGAAGCTTGTGTTATAGCAACTAGATAACGGAATAAATTACATATACATACTTTTATTTTGTGAATACATACATACAATACATATCAACACCCAGACCACAGAGAATACAAATATAAATTACAATATATTTTTCCGGTGTGGCGATCGAACCCACGACCTTTCGCGCAGAAAGCAGTAGTGCTACAACTGCGCCTAGCGGTCGTCTAAATATATTTTAGTTTAATAGTTTTTTCTTTATTATTTAGTACTTTATTGAGTGCATTATTATTAACTGAGTTGAGAGCCACAGTAACCCAATATAGTTTATTTTTAGTCACGCAAAACCCGCGGACGTCCTCAAGCTTCCGTCATTTCGACATTCCAAACATTTCCTAAGCTATCCTAATTTTGGTTCATTAATGTATCGGATTTATTACATACTAGCTGTTGCCCGCGACTCCGTCCGCGTGGACGTTCATATAAACTTTAACCCCCCTTCCCTCCTTATAACCCTTTTTCAGTAGGTTTAGACAGACAGACAGGGTTACTTTCGCATTTATAATAGTATGGATTATGCTTAATATGAGCGGTTTTTTTTCTTAGTAAGTACTGTTATATGTAGAAATGTATTTTTAGTTTGATTAAGTTTTTAGTGAATAATAACATAATTGACTATATATATATTTGCTAGCAGAAAGCTGAAATATACTATACATTAACTGTTTTAAACTACTGCTGTAAAATCAATTAATTATTATTTACAAAGACAATATACACAACTGCTAAGAAAATAATTATGTTCCTAAAACAATGAATTAAATTTAAACACCCAAATAACAATTTAATTCACTATCAGACCCATCTTCTACATAGATTTACATAGATAGAAATCTATAGAATCTTATCTATCTACAAAATATAACAATATCAATAAAAATCATACAATTTTACAGTTACAATAATATAATCAAACCTACGCCCTTTCCCATCGAGAACCGGCCAGCTTTCCCAAAAACTAATAGTTTTATTACTGTCCCTAGATTCGGACACACTAACACACAAACATTTAATTTTATGTATAAGGGACAATGAGAACTTGTTATAAAGCCCGAATGACACCGAAAGCGAAGATATGCTTTTAAAAGTGAGAGTCTTGGTTGGCTGGAAGATATTGCTTTCATACAAAGAACCGCCCTGTGATAGATACGTCTAACTAAGACAAACGTTACTATTGCGATGAAACTACTAACCAAAATTTGATGAAATTGTAAGAATACAAGAATACAGACAGAAGTAATACAGGCACGAACCTAAGCTTTAATCTACTTTTTGTAGTGATATAAAAGATTCAAAGAATAATGCATATTTTGTATGGACTGAACGCGACAAAATAATTCACAATAATGCCCATATCTATACTAATATTATAAAGAAGTAAAGTTTGTGTGTTTGTTAAGTTGTAAGGGGTAATCCCGGGATCTACTGAACTAATTTAAAAAATTCCTTCACCAATAGAAAGCCACATTATTGCTGAGTGGCATAGTCTATATAAAAATTGACATTATGCCCAACGAAGTGGGCACGGGTTAGATAGTTATATAATATAATTATACACACTTACACGAAATGACTATATTTCAATTTATTAAAATAAAAGAATTCATGCAGGTCAAGCACGGTTCAAATTGCAGTACTCAAATAGTACACACACTTGTAAGATATGTTTTTATTTTTTTAATATCGCAAAGCAAGCAGTGTGTCGCGCCGGAACTAGTCAAGCAAGGGCAAGTCGATGGCGACCTTACATCTGAACAGATTCCATTTCTATACCGCAGCTTTAAGTCAAGTATCACTCAATTTGTAGCTTAAACGTAAGTACAGGTTTAAAAAGTTCAAGTTAGGAAATGTATAGAAATGTTCGTAATGTTAAAATGTATGTATCTAGGATTTTTCGGTTATTTATTTAAGCTTTAGTCGGTCGTGTTAGACGTTTTATAGTTTTTTGGTTGCGTGATTTGTTGTGATTTTTTTGGGAATTCCTATTACTATACTTTCAATATTTTTCGTAATTACATTGTTACAGAAGTCTTTTTTTTAATATAGGGAGCAAACGAGCAAGCAAGCACCTGATGGAGTGTGGTGCACACACACCGATAGTCGCGGATTTTGACAGCTCTGGAGTGGGTTGCCGGCCTTTTAAAAATAAATACCCTCTTTTCTTAAAGCACCCGAGTCGTACTACACTAGTATAAGTATTAAGTAGCGTCACAAATCTTTAGCGCTGAACGAAACCTGCGCAGAAATCAAGAATAAGGTATCGAGGGTACGGCGCGGCGCGCGGGGCGCGTGATCGTCGGGCGCGCGAGCGTTGATTGGTTGTCCCAGGCGTGTTGTCTTTATCGCACCAATACGTCAATTACGAGCGCGATTCTACCGATGCGCAGCTATTCTCGTCCAGCGCTAAACATCCGTGACGCGACCTATACTTACAATATAAATATCATGTTACATCTCAACCAATTCTACAATTTAATAAACACATTACCAGTGTAATACTATAATAAAGGTATTAGTTATTACACTCGAGAAGCCTTCGAAGAAACCTGTACAGAATGTCATGAGTAAACTTATTGTAAATTAAACTGTGGGCGTTACTTGAAGTTACCGACATAATATGGAGAATTAACTAGCGGCCCACGCCGGGGCGCTGCACTATATCATTATATCTTTATTTATAAATTAAAAAAAAATATTTGGAGTAATATTTGTACATCAGGCTATGAATCCATTTGGTTCCCAAACTGTTATCGAGAGCACTGGCTCCACACTACACTAAACACTAAACCTCTACACACCTACACTAAACCACTGGATTTCATTTAATAAAGTTACTAAGACAAAAACTTAAATGTAAAAAATAAAAGACTATTACTGAAAAAGACAAAAAGATCCATGTCTACAAAATTGTGTACAAATATATAAATTATTCTGTTCGTGTGTTGTATTAAAAACCTTAAATCGTCATTCTAGTTCCGGTAAAATATTAAACTTTTTATAGTAATAAAGTTCGGACGAACAAGCAACGAAAATTAAAAATAAAATTTGACCAGAAATACCTTTAAAATGTGTTTTTTTTACAACTTTTTTATCACGATCATAATGATAAAAATTGACACGAGCAAAGTCGCGGGCAATAGCTAGTAAACAAATATGTCCTTGATAGGACTTATCATAAAGTATAGTAAGTAGTAGCAGAAACTTCTCCGTGATAACTTCATTACGAAATAGAATAAAGCCGATAGGCCACGTGAATTCGCGTTTACAATTTATTCGTGTCAATACAATACTTTTCTTGCGAGTTTCTTGAAGATAACTGTTGTAGAAAATAATTTTCCTTGAATACCGAAGGATTTTTTATAACCTATAAACGTGTTTAAAAAACTTAATTGACAGAAAATTGCTACGTAGATAGTTATTGCAATGCGAAATATGTTGTAACATTTAACTATATTTTAGAGCCATGGCTCTACCAGCTCGTACCAAGTGGTATGTACCTAGTGCATTAAACCTTCATCAAAAAAGTACCATCTCGTCAGACATATTTGATAGGCCAGAGCAGATACTCCGAATGCAATCGTCGTCGATATCGAAAATGTTTGATACTGCTAACCGAGCTATGAGACTTAATATACCCTAATAAAGAATCGGATCGCACATCAGTTTATCGGAATGTTATCGAAACGGAAACAAAAAAGTTTTTATATCAAATCGAAGTTGCTCAAAAACTGTATCGATAATAATAAAAATCGACATCGATTGTGTTCGGAGTAGAGCTTCAGCTCAGAGCTACATTTTGCCCAATCTCGCCTTCCGACCCTACAAAGTTTTGGTAGGAACTTCATACTTTTTTGGTACTATACTTCTTTGGACATATAGCTTAATATATTTACGTATAGTAACAAAATAACATCGAATCTCTGAACAAGAGTCCAAGCTCACTCATGTCAATTTTAAAAAACTCACAAGAACATTACAAATCGTGGCACCAATTATTTAATCAATAAAGACCCTGACCAGTCATACTGACCTAAATCGAATCATTCCTGAATTAGTCAAATCAACTTGAATCGTGTTATTCATTAAAAATACCTTAGAAAAAGACCTCCTCATTTTTTTGACAAAAAGGTATAAATTTAAAATTTGATTTACGATAAAACAATTGGACGCATAATAATATTAAAAAACACAGCAGTAGAAAAATATAAATGTCAGTCATTCAGTCAATTTTTTTATATTACCAAGCATTTTTTTCCAGACCATCTGTGACAGAAAAAATATTCTATTTAAAGAAGAGTTTATGTAAGACAATGGCAAAATTTTTAACAATAAAAGTATATATTTATTCAACTAGGCTTCATATAACTTAACACTTTAGAATATAAAACTGAATACGATATGAATCTACATACAGGTCGATTTTTTTAACCTGTATACGCGATAAAATCTTGGAAACAAGGCTAGTTAACATCAAATTAAAAACTCAACAATTCACTCACAAAAACTATTTTTATCATAATTTAAATTCTACCGATAGCGACTCAAAATTCTACTGTTGTTACACCCAAGTAGCCTTTACAATGCCCAATGAATCTAAATTGAAATAACTATATAATTGGACAATAAACTTGAATTACGCCATTATCAGATATTACAATAACTACTTAAATTTGTTCTAATACAATTCGCATTTACCTATTATGTGTTTTATATAAATACTAGCCACCAGCCCCTGCTTCGCTCGCATAAATTATGCATGTCACCTCTCTATCTATTTAAAAAACCGCATAAAAATCAGTTGCGTAGTTTTGAAAGGTTTCTAATAAGCATACATAGGGACAGACAGAACAAAGCGATTTTGTTTTATACTATGTAATTATATGATGTATTTTTGTTAAGGTGTAATGAGACATAGTAATTAACACTTAAATTGGTTTTAATTATATGTAGCGCGATGTTACAACTGCTCTATGATTCTTTAATAAAACTTTATTTCATACTTTTTGTCTTTTCATCATATTAAGTTTAATTAAATTAGGTAAAAAAATGTAAATTAGGTTAGACTAGTTTTTATCTAGAATAAGTAAATTTTACATTATAATTTCAACAAAACATATTGTTTATCAGTGATCTAATAGATTATCAAATTTCTTGCTAAAAGAATGCGCTGTACACTGCCCCAGCGCAAACACATCAATTATCTTTAGATAAAGTTTATTAGTAACACGATTACCTTTCTCACGTACACATAATATTATAATTATAAACAATATTTTCTTTCAAAACTGTATAACACCGAATATGTGAAGCTTTTTGCTAGCAAGTCCAAAGAGCGTTAGTCAAGGATAATAATAACCGAATAATTTATTCACTCGCGTAAAAATTAGCGACGGTTACGTTTAAAAATCACTTCCGCGTAACAGTTGAGTTGTGGTTGCGTAAGGTAACAAAACATGACATACTTAGGGATAGGTTCATTCAGATTTCAGATAGACGGATAGTTCGATAGTTTTGTTCACTTCGCGGTGTATTTAGAGCGGAACGCGACACGTGCTGACGGCGCGACGGTCGGCGGCGGACTGACGCCGTGTCCTTCCAATTTCCATCGTTCCAACTTCCACGGTTCCACAATACTTTCACAATAAGTAGATAAGTGTATGTATATTGTATGGATTATGGAAGTCGTGCTGTGGTCTGGTCAGGATCGAGGCGCGGCAGATTCCTAGCTTTTGTTACTGTTATGTTTACGACTTGTTATTTAGCGCTACACTTTCTGGAGGAACAAAGAGTATAGAGCGTATTGAGGTAAATAGATTTAAATAATCATTTATATATATGTTTAATAACTCTACTTTTTGAGCGGAATGATAGGAGGCTGTATTATATAGAGTATACGTATAGATTTAAATAGTCTTACAATTGTTTAATAGCTCTACATTTTTATCGGAATGATAGAGTTTGTTATTAACTGAAACTGCGTATGTACCTACGTTTTTTTAAGTATTGAAATAGATTTTTTTTATATGATAGGGGCAAACGAGCCGGCGCGTCATCTGATGTGAAGTGATCAGCTCCGCCCATGATATATTTCATGCAATGCAGGCTGTGTGTTGATCTTAAAATATTATTTATAGAAATTCTAATTTTTAAATTCTATATCATATTGCTCATTAGTAAGTTGACAATAAAAGTAATCCTTCTCTTTTATGGCGTATTGCGGTTTTTTATAAAATTAAAAATACATATTTATTCCCAAAGCTAGCTCTCTTGTAGAGTCTGATCCTCCGATTCAGTTTACGGGCGGCAATTACCACATTTTTATTAGGTTGCCTTCATTTCTTAGTAGTTAGTTCATTAAAACAAATATGAATCACGTTTCAGTACACGAATTAATAAAAAATAAGCTCGTGTTTTATAATAATTAATATTAATAATAATACTTCAAGATGCTTACTTTTATATAGCGCCATCTGTCGCACCCTAAGTACAGCTTGTGTTATAGCAACTAGATAAAGGATAAATCATATTATACAATAACATACTTTTCTTTTGTCAATACATTTATGTATACATAGACCCAAGCCCCATACCTTACAAATATATTATTCCAGTGTAAAGATCGAACCAACAACACAAGCAGAAGGCAGTTGTGTTACCACTGAACCATCAGTCATCTAACTTGTAAGGATAAAACTATTTAAGTCCTTACTAATAAAGCAATAACAAGCTTGCCACAAACAAACAGGAAGATCGGAAGATAAAACATATGCAAATGCATCAGATATCTGTTTAAGCAAATTAAACGCAGCCTCCGTTGCGCAAGATGACGTGACGAGCCTTCTAAGTTCTAAGCAACGAGTTAAGTTACTTCTGAACGCGTTTTTAATTGTGTAGGTATAAATACTACTAGCTGACCAGTGCCCACTTTGTTGGGCATAATGTTAATTTTATCCTTTTCGATTTTTATATATCCTATATATAACACTCGGTAATAATGTGGGCTTTCTATTAGTGAAAAAATAAAATCGGTACAGTAGATCCAGAGATTACCCCTTACAATTTAACAAACACAAACTTTACTTCTTTATAATATAAGTATAAATATATTTTTATGTGATGGTCGAACCTCTTCTAGACAGGAACTAAGTGCTTCCCGAAAGGATTTATGACGAAAAGGAATAAACTGAGTAGATACAATACATTTTTTAACTTTTAAAAGCTCTATGAAATAAAAAAAACCACTTTGCATTATGTAGTTATTAGGAGTTGAATTTAATAACAGTTTTATTTCAATTATATTTCTTCGTCTAAAACAATGAACATTACTTAATGATAATATAATATTCATAAAATCTAATAACATATTGTGGGTGATGCTTAAAATAGCTTTTAGTCAGAATTTCAGAATACCTTGTCTCCACACATCAACATCAACACAAAAAACACACACAACACAAAACAAAGAAAAAATTAAATTTGTGAAATTTTGATGTGAATATTACGTGGCTGTAACAACTTACAGATAATAATAATAGCAAACTATTCTTAACCTTTGATTAATTTATCCTTATATTAATTTTAGCATGCTTCATACATTATATTCAAAGATATATTTTTACTAGCTGTCGCCCGCGACTTTCATATACACTTTGACCCTCCTCCCCCCCTTATAAAACTTTATTCCAGTTAAAAAGTAGCCTATGTTGTATCTCAGGCTCAAGACCATCTGTGTTCCAAATTTCGTTCAAATCGGTTCAGTAGTTTTAGCGTGATGGAAAGAAATACAGACAGACAGAGTTACTTTTGCATTTATAATATCAGTATGGAAGTGTGGATTATTAACTGCAGCAATATAGAGGTACGTTGTGCCAATAGAGGTATGTTATAACTTAAAGCGTCTCTCCTGGTCTTAGTTTGACAATTTCAGGTCTATTCGGATCCCCATTACCTCTTACAACGTAAACTGTTACGTAACCGTCATTTTCATTCTTAAAATTGTTATTGTAATTATTTTCATTCCTAAAATTGTTATTGTATTTATTTTCATTCCTAAAATTGTTATTGTATTTATTCTCATTCCTGAAATTGTTGTTATTATTATTATTAACCGGTTTAAAAGAATTTGTATTAAGATTTGACGCCAGAAAATTACTATAGTTATTGACATAGTAGTTACGATTATTTGGAAAGACGAAGCCTCTTGTTTTTCGAGTGTTTTCTTGAGCGTCGTAATTTGTATAAGTTGGTATAACATTCATATTGTAATCAGGAAATCTTAAGGATTTACTTTTATCGTTATTCGTATCCTCAAAATTTTCATTGAATTCTTCATTCGTTGCTCCTTCTGGGAAACTCCATTTTGTATCAATATTATTTATAGTATAATCATCTTTATCATCATTATTATTTATTATGGGCTTATTTTGAATTCTCTTCTGTATTTTTCCAAAATTGTTATACGGGTACGCAAAACCATAGTTTGATTGGTAGTTTAAATATGGATTTGGGTTGTGCAAACCGTAGCCAACATCATTTTGTTGATCAAGTTGTTGTTGGTACAGCCCATAATTTTGTTGATCACTTTGTGGCTGATATAACCCGTAGTTTTGCTGGCCATTTTGTTGTTGGTAGCCGTTATTTTGTTGATATGGGTTCAATTGATTGTAGAATTGTTGTAAATTCTGTTGGCCGCGTTGTGGCGAGTTAAAGAATCTGAAGAAGCCTCCGTTATGGTTGTTGAGGTAATGGACCAGTTGTTCAGGGTCTGTTGGGCACTGCGGGTAGGCGTAGCGGCAAGCTCCAGGGTTCTCCTTTGCTGACATTCCGAGGAGAACTGCTCTACCGAAGACGAACAAGGGATTCGAACTGACTCCACCGTAAGCGGAAAGTAAGCTGAAAGCAAAAACATTGCTTAAAGTAAATACTATAATCGTAAGTTTTTATGAAAACTCACTTGAATCAATGACTTAGCATTTTTTATACGTCAAAAGACTGTCTTTTGGCATATGTCCTGGCATAATTATACGTGTATGTATATACGTGATTATTTAGAATATATTCAAAAATAAGTGATATAAGTATTGGTTCGTTTTTCAATTAATGTTTTAAATGAAGCGAATTAATTTTTCATTTTTCATTCATTTCACGCTTATAAAATTATTAATTTTTAACTTGTGTGCGAAAAATATCAAATCAATGATAATAATTTATATTCCGATTTCAAAATTAAATCTTCGAAATCGAATAAGATTTTTCAAAAATTAAAGATTTTTTTTAAAAACATTGTTCTCACGTCATAAGTGGTTGTAGCCCGGGTAGTGTGGAGGCGCCTAGCGCTCCGCCCCCAGCTTCGCATAGCAGTCTCGGAACGCACTGCAAGTCGTCATACAGGGCTATCGACGTTAGGGCTTCGGTCACGCGAGACAGTGCTTCAGATGCGAAGGATGGACGCTCTGGAAAAACATTTTAGTTCTGAAGTAAAAAAATTTAGAATATAGGAATAATTTTAAATACTGTATGTAGTTTTAATTTTAAAGATAAAAATAACACATATTTGTCCAATTACATACTACATATAAAACAAACTCACTTTCTTCTGTCTGACCATATGTACCTATGCTTAAATGTTTATAATTAACATAAAAAAATAAAACCGACTTCATGATAATACCTATTCAACAAAAAAATAATCGTTCAATTGGTTTATTTGGAGGGGAGGTCGGTGTTTTGTCCTTAGAGGGGTGACTTCTGCCAGGGAACTCACCCTACTCAAATGCTAAGACGACAATAGCGTACGCCTAGGTGAGTGAAGCTAGGCTATCCGACGCGCACCGGCAAGTGCTCATATGCGTCCTCGCCGCCTGCAGGCTGCCGCCGCGGCCTGCGGGCGGACCCGCCTGGATCTTTTTCTAAGCGGGTCGCCCCTCTGGAAATGCTGCAGTTCATAACGAGCCTCGCTCAATCCATCCACCTCGGAACTGTAGTAGCCAAATATGTAGCACGAGGGCGAACCCCCGGCGCCATAACCGGACCATCTGGCTAAGGGAAGACAACCCTAACAGAAAAATAACCCTTGTGACTGGGTAGTCACCTGCGTCATGAGCCTGCGCAGTTGAACGCCGTACGCAGGGATGAGGGGATCCTGGGGGGTTGAGCCGATCGGCGCTGGCGGTAATGCGTCCGTGAGGCAACACGCCCTCTTTGGCCCGGATTTCAAGCTAAACGGTAGCCTCAACCGAGAGCCACGGTTTGAGGTAATCAGGTTCATGGTGTCCCATTAATGGGCCATCGGCTAGAAGTGTGGGGTCCACGACAGAATCCAACTGTTGTGGTGGGTGAAGGTCATGCTGACGGGGTAAGTGAAGGTTGATTAACCGTTGTGGGTAGGCCATTAACACGCCCCAACGCCAACCTGATCGAGCCTCCGATGTCGCACTGTAAGCCAGCCTTGCACTTCTATATCTTCTTTGGTAGTCCTAGTACCCCTCGAATTATGTCGAGTACGGTACTCCCATTTGCGGGCTCCGTGGAGGGTGGGAAGCCAAAGGGATGAAGATTTATAATTAATACGCTATGGATAGGCCAAAAAATAATAATAAAAACAAACAAACAACACAAAAGAACAAAAACATAACATACCCCAGGACTGGAAGCTCAGTGGTCGCGACCACGGGCACCAGCCAAGGGAACACTCGCACACACGCCCTCAGCGGACACTTGGCCAAAACCGGCAGTTTAGCGGCCCCGGCTGCAGGCACCGGGAAAGGCAATAATACTCCCCACCATATCACCCAAACTGGTAGCTCAGTGGCCAAAGCCGCGGGCAACAAGGAGGGTGACAACACGACACGCGCCCTCAGCGCACACTTGAGTAGAACCGGCAGCTTAGTGGTTTCATCTACAGGTACCGGCCACAGCAGAACAACTGATACTCAACAAGTGACAAAACCCTTAGATAAGACTGGAAGTGTAGTGGCTCAGACCATGAAAACCAGCAAAGACACAAACAACCCTACTCTTGGGGAGGCTTCCAACAACGTCAACCCGATGGCCTCATGCTCGTCCACCCCCGCCCTCGGGCAGGAGAAGACGAGCGACCAACCGGTGGACGAGTTCTCCGAAAGGTGGCAGCTTCCCGAGAGGAAAGGGCCAAACAAACCCCAACCAAACAACGCGGGCGGCAGGGCAGTTGATGAAACAGCCAAGCCAAAGAAATGGAAGGCCCGCAAAACAAGGAAGGAACGAAGAATTGCCAATAGCATCAGGAAAGCATCTCTCCTTTCTGCCACACAAACATCTGGCCCAACAACAACGGAAAAGGAGGATAAAGGCCCTCCAAATCCAACTGCTACTGGACGGATGAAGCCGACGACAAGTGCCAAGGTGATAGATAACAGACAGCGGCCGAATGAGAAAGGACAGCTCTCCGCCAAACGTGCTCTCAATGAGACGATTTCGCCTCGGGGGGAGCACAAAAAGCAGAGGCTGGACCAGACCAGGAACACCGCCAAAACAAGTTATGCTCAAGCTGCGAGTGCTTCTCTAAGTGTCGCTATCACATGCGCACAAACGGGGAGCATAAGCAGAGACATATCCGAGCAGGTCCTCGTGGGGATACAGAAGCGCATCTTCGGCGACGCCCTAACTCGGAATTACACGGAACCACCAAAGTTTCAAGCAAAACCAATCTACACGGAGGGGATCCTTAAATTGTGGTGCGCAAATGAAAACACACGCACCTGGCTGCAGCGTGCGATATCCGAAATGGTTCTCACCGCCAACATCAAGTTGGTCGTGAAGAGCCAGTCGGATATCCCTCAACGGGCACGTTGTGGCATCTTGATCCCGGATCCACAGGGGCTTCTGGAGGACGCACGCAACATTGGGCGCGTGCTATCTTTCCAGAACCCCGAAGTGGAGGTCACCAAATGGACCCTCCTAAACGCCACAAAACAGGACGCAGCATGGTTCGTGGTAGTCGGAATCCCGGAGGACCAGGTACCGACCCTGATGAAGGCAGGACGCCGTCTCGCTTTTGGAGTGGGGACGGTGTATGTCAAATTCCAGAATCGGTCCGGCAAGTTCACCGATGTCCCTCTGGGATGGGATGCATCCACGGCCACAATTAAACAAGAGCTCAAACAACAGCCTACTATACAACTTCCTGAGCACCCGGCGGATACTGCCGGACCTAGCGAGGAGAGACCAACAGCACTATTACCAACACCCGCAAACGCTGATCAAGAGGACGCGCCCATGGAATGTGAGAATGAAGACATTCTAGAGTCAATCTCTGACCTCCTGGGTGGCGAAGTCGAATCCGGCGAACTGATGGCGGAGCTCAAACTTGGAAGAGACGAGGAGGGTACGGCCAGCGATGGCGTCCCCTTCGTCGAAAGTTAAAGTGATCCAAGCGAACCTCCAGCACAGCCGAGATGGGACGGCTCAGTTGCGAAAATGGCTGGAGGTTCAACAAACGGCCATTGCGCTGATCCAGGAGCCGTGGATTAGAGCAGGCCAAATCCAGGGGCTCTCCAACTTAGGAGGTAAGCTAATAGTGAGTAGAGAACAAGATCATCCCAGATCATGCCTATATGTCACTAATAACCTAAACACACAGGTCCTCACTGAGTTCTGTTGCAGAGATCTGACTGCCGTAAGGCTACACTTCAAGCTAGACAACGAGGATAAGGTGGTCGTCCTCGCCTCTGCCTACATGCCTGAAAAAGATGGTTCGCCCCCCCCAGACTTCACCCGACTGGTAGACCACTGTGAACGGGAAAGGATGGAGGTCATCATCGGGGCTGACACCAACGCGCACCACCCACTTTGGGGTATGAGTACACACAACGACAGAGGTAAGTCCTTAGTTGAATATCTTTTCGCTACTAATCTTACCTTGCTAAACTCCGGCTCCGAACCAACCTTTGTTACCAAAAGGAGCCAAACAATTATTGACTTAACTCTAGCAACAGAAAACACAGCGGAAAACATCACGGGCTGGCATGTCTCTAAGGAGGCATCCTGCTCAGATCACAGATGGATTCGCTTCGACCTACAGGCGAGTACACTACAACTTCAGCCTAAGCGCAACCCTAGGAAAACTGACAGGGGAATATTTGAACAGCACTTGGCACACAAGCTTGCACAAAAGCGCTTGCCACAGCCTGGGCCGCCTGTTAGCATCACACAGATTGAAGAACAGGTCAATCATCTAACCAAATGTATAATAGACAGCTACCATGAATCATGCCCCGAAAGACTACCCCCCAAAACACCAGGCAAACAGTCATGGTGGGGTCCGGAACTAGAACGCAAACGCAGGAAAGTTCGAAGGGCTTTCAATAGAGCAATGAATACTTACGCAGATGAGGACTGGGATGCTTACCGCTCAGCCAAATCCAACTACAAAAAATGTATCAGATACAGAAGTAAACAAGGTTGGAAGAAATTCTGTGAAAGCATAGAATCATGCCAACAAGCAAACAGAGTAAGGAAAGTTCTAGCTCAAACGAAACACGGGGCGCTGACTGCCCTTAGGAAACAAGACAACACACTCACAACATCGCCAGAAGAGTCCAGACGCGTTCTGATCGAGACCCACTTCCCAGGATGCGTCTTTACAACACTGACTAACTGGCAGGATGAACCTATAATACCTACCGACTGCGAATGGCGTTTCATAGACAAAATGATCACCCTGGACAAAGTCAAATGGGCCATCAAGAGCTTTCACCCATTCAAAGCAGCCGGCCCCGATGGGATTATCCCAGCCTTGCTGCAATGGGGGTGCAAAATGATTGCCAGCAGTCTAGTGAACATCTTTAAGGCTTGCCTGGCACAAAGATATGTACCAAAAGGATGGAGACAAGTGGAGGTCATCTTTATCCCGAAGCCAGGTAAGAGTGATTACACAAACCCTAAAGCACACCGACCAATCAGCCTGACCTCCTTCTTGTTAAAAACCATAGAACGCCTATGCGAGAGGGAGCTGAGAGACAGTGCTTTAAAACTAATACCACTACATATAAACCAACATGCATACAGCTCCGGAAAGTCAACGGAATCAGCCCTCCATCGAGTGGTTAGTCGGATTGAAGAGGCTATCGAGCAAAAAGGCGTATGCCTCGGAACCTTCATTGACATTGAAGGAGCTTTTGACAAGACCAACTTCACAAGTATTAAGGCCGCCCTATCAAAACATGGAGCGAAACCAGTACTAACAGAATGGATAACAAACATGCTCAGCAGCAGAGTGATTCGGTTGGAAGGGGAAAAGCAGACGGCTCTAATAGCCAAAGGCTGCCCGCAGGGAGGGGTAATCTCACCTCTCCTATGGAACTTAGTAATAGACGACCTAATCACAAAGCTGAACATAAACCGAGACTACACTATAGGTTATGCGGACGACCTAACGATCCTCATATCAGGAAAAGTGGCGGGAACTGTCTGCAATCTAACCCAACAAGCACTACGCACAGTAGAGAAATGGTGCCAAGAATTCGAACTATCGGTGAATCCGATCAAAACAGAGTTAGTCATGTTCACGAACAAAAGGGCACTAGGAGAACACAGACTACCAAAACTTTTTAACACGGAACTGCAACTGTCAAAAGAGGTCAAATACCTAGGAGTTATTCTTGACAGCAAACTAACATGGAGTAGCCACATAGACAATAAATTAGACAAAGCTGGGATCACCTTCTGGCAATGCCGAAGAATGATTGGGAAAAAATGGGGCCTAACGCCAAAAATCATACTTTGGCTTTACGAAACCGTGATTCGCCCCATGATAGCGTATGGTGCTATCGTCTGGTGGCCAAAAACAAAAAACAGCACGACATCAGCTAAGCTACAACGGACACAGAGACTAGCCTGCATGGCAGCCACTGGGTGCATGAAAACCACCCCCACCGCGGCAATGGAAGCCATGCTTGGTCTACCCCCCTTGGATCTGTTTATCCGTCAAGAAGCAACAGCGGCGGCTATACGCCTAAAGGCGCTCAACTTATGGAGCGAAAGAAACACACAACATACTTCATTGCTTAAAGACCTAACAATGGAATTACCGATTGTAGGAGCAATCAATGACCGTGTACCAAAACAATACTTGTTCGACAAAAAATACAGGATCCAGCTCCATGAGGACCACCGTTGCGAGGCCTTATGCCCAGCGGAATTACGTATCTTCACAGATGGATCCAAAACCAACACTAGCACAGGAGCAGGCATCTTCTCAGAGGATCTCAATATATCCATATCCACACCGCTGGGAATCCACAACACGGTGTTCCAGGCTGAATGTATGGGGATCACTCTGGCAGCCTCAGCTGTACTGGCCAGAAGAGTAGAAGGACACTCGATACGAATACTCACTGACAGCATGGCCGTGCTACAAGCCTTAAACAGCTACACCGTTAACTCAGGACTAATACTGGAGTGCCACCTTAAACTTAATCAAATAAGCCATACCAACAACATAACCCTGCAGTGGATCAAGGGTCACAGCGGCTCGCGTGGCAACGACGCAGCAGACATGCTTGCTAGACGAGGATCGG
>DWAJ01001537.1:0-21766 GCA_018238005.1 Eurema mandarina | reverse complement strand
CCTATAACTTTCAGTTTAAACCAATTTCTGTAAATTATTGTTATATTGATTATATTTTATTTGATTATAATTTAAATTGATTATCCAAAAAGCTGCATAGAAAATGTATGATAGTAAGGGAAGAACAAAATTAGAAAAGTAGTCACTGCATTTAACATGTTATTCCGTGTAATACATATTTGTACGTACACATGTTCGCCTTCCGGGCCGCCGACTACTGAGATAGATAACTTCCCGATGATTTAGTTTTATTGTTATCCTCCGTCGAACTGACGCATGGCTTCGATTCCTTTATATCCACGCCAATTTGGTTACTTGCTTCGAACTCTGGAAATTTCTAGCAAAACAAACAAATAAAATAATTTCATAAGGAAACTATACATTAATAAATAAATTACTAACGATCCGTCCCTTGCACGCAGAAATTTACACATGTATTTGTTTGGATTATTTATCTTCTCATGAAAAAGACCAATAAAATGCAATGAGAAGTTTTATAAATCTAAGCTTACATAAAGACAATTAGACAGCGGAAAGCGACTTTATATAATGAACTGAAATTGCCTTTAAGAATGCTTGAACGATACAAATTGCTCTTATGCAAAGTTTTGGATATTATAATAAGGCAAGAACTACTGGGAAAGTGATAAACGAACATATCAGTTTAGTCCAGATAATTTCGTAGAATTAAACTGAAATAACTATAATTATTATTATATCCGTCATAAAATTACAAGGATTTGAAAATAAAGCGTTGTTGATTTACGTTGGTTCTATGTTGCCATAATAATAATCAGCCTTTTCGACAGTTTCCAGTTCATTCTATTTTAGTAGATAGCCATTAATTAACATTGTCTTTTGCATTTATTCATGACGATATTCTAAACGTAGGTTTTTCTGGCGCTAAAGGAATTGTAATTTAATAAAGTTATTCACTATCGTTAATGTTGGATGTGTCTACCTATGTACTACTTAGGTATACGCAGTGTCTAATGAGACAAACGTCACGTTCAGCCGTTTTCGTAGTGCCGGACGGAAAGCGTTAGGAAAGATTTTATGGACGCGATCGGTCACGTCCCAGCAAAGATCGCCTTCTGAGCGAAGTGCGGCAGTTTCGCGCGATATGGGTTAACAGCGGCGATTCATTGCCGGGACAGATCGTTTTATGATTTCATACGAACAATTTTTATGACGTCACGATCGGTTTACGTGGCGGTAGCTTTAGGTATGCAGATGTTGTTTTGTACATCGAAGAAGTACGTAATATTTATCAGACGGACAGTATACAATACAATATAATCGTTAAATGCTTTACGTAATTAATTGGAGCTCTTGAAGCTTGAGTTGAGTTTATAGTAGTTAATTAATTACCGAATTAATAATCCATTAAGTGGACGTCGCGATGAACCTGTAGTGTAGAATATAGATGTACCTACTATAGGAATATTATTTCAGGTTATAAACTTAAAACATTTAGTTCGATGTGAACAGCGTGTAATTTATTCAAAGGCCCTAACCTAATCTCCTTTCTCATCGCAGCAGTAAAGCGGCTATTTTACTTATTTTTGAAATTGTTGAGCATTGTGAATAGAGGGTGCATGACAATAAAACTAAATCACTGAGCCTCATTGTGCCTCACCGGCGCCGGCGGAAAGCGAGCATATGTGGGGACAACTTGTCTCCTCGGATATAAAATAAACTACAATAATATCATACATTCAATATAGAGATATCTACATTTCTCCTCAGCGTTGTACCTACCTGCTATGTGACTTTAAGAATGTATTATATAGGTATATGTGATTTATATCTTGGCTCATTTGTTGTTATAATACCTACCGAACTTCACGACTACACTTCGACTTATATTAAGAAAGACTCAGATTTAAATTTTACATGACTGTTTATACGTATAAACCAGTTTGGAAATAAATTAAAAACAAATTGTATTCCGTAAAAGTCCCAAATCTCGATCTTGTGAGTGGAATACAGAGACAATCAATAGAGTTTGTCGCAGGACAGACTAAATTGAATAGTCAGGGAGGCGGCGGAAACCGGACGTTGCCTTTCGAGAGAGACCTTTCACCACCTTACTCATACTTATCGTGTTATTATTATCCTTTATATTTTCGGTGCTTCTGGAGTTATATAATGTATATCGTGCCATAAAATGTGATTTTTATATGGGGTTAATTCTGTAGTCAAACCTAATGAATCAATTGGAACACAAGCTTGACATTATTATTAATTAACTCATAAAAATGAGTTTGTCTTTCGAAATAAAACTATGTATACAATGCGCGGTTTACTGTGAAAGGACTGTTAGGTCCCGTTTCGAGATCTTACCTGTAGAGCCACGGGTAACTTGGGCTTATTATTTACTAATTTCACTGAATTTACGCTGAAATCTTATTTTTAGCTCGGACGTTTTTATGAGCTTATAATTATTGCATCTTTATAATGGAAATCAGTACTCACGTTTTCTTCTCAATGTCTTTTGCTTAACGGTAAACATTTACAATGTCCTAAATAGCTCCGATTTTCTGTAATTCCAAATAATATGATCAAATGCATGACAGGTGCTGTATACAAATGGTTGTAAAACGTAGTATTTACGAGGTGCGAGCCCGCCCACCGGCGCGGCGTTATCTTGAATGTTCCTTTGACTAAGCTATAGAGTACAATGGATAATGGAGTACTATAATAATGATTGGAGTTATCGTCAAACGTCTTAACCAAACGTTTTCTATATGTGGTAATTATATGTATAACGTTTCCTAACGTAAGGTAACGTTTCTTATTTGTACTAACTTAAAATTATTTTCGCATTTACAATCGACCTAAAGAGAACAGGCTACATTCAATATTAGACATCAACTTATCAACAATATACTAATATAAATAAGTGTCGAGATATGGGAACAAATTTATCATTACTTATTTTAGTAATTTTGAGCAAACATCTATTAAACCAATAAATTACTTTAGTGTTAATATGGTTTAGTTATCATTGATGTTCTACGCCACAAAATGTAATAAAGCAAAATCTTAAATCTATACAGCTATTCTCGAGGTAAGAGTTTTAAAGCATTAGATTACGCATTAACACTTTTTACAAAACATTCTTTATACAAATAATATTTAGCTAAACAAAAATACGAACGCAATTCCAGTAAGTTATCTAGATTAAAAGATAGCTCCATGGTCCAAAGTTTTAAAACTAGTAGAACTATAGCCATCAAATGTCTAAACTAGTTTACGTTGCTCCAAGGGTAGTAACTAAAGTCAGAAGTAGTTAGTCATAACTTCCAGTGCACTCCATACGAGCGATCATAACATACTTACCTACCTTAGATACACGTACGAACTTAACCATGTTTTAAATTGTGTTAATGTACGATACAACTATATTAAGGATTTATTTTTAAGAGCAAGATTAGTTTAATATATTGCTAGTGTTCTATTCAAATGATTAAGCACTTTTAATAATTCTTAAATATATTTTATACCTTGTAACGGTAGGCGTAACTTCTATTTGACTTTAAAAAAAAATATGTTTAATAATATTTTAAAAAGCGAAGGTAACTCTATCTGTTTTAACTTTTTCATATCTTTGTCACTGGACACATTGAAGACACTTTAGGGAAAAAATATAGGCTACTATTTTCTACATATATATCGAAACAGCTGTTCCAATTTTAATGATTTTATTTAAACAGGAACTGGTTTAACGAGCGTATGTATACACACATCAAGTAACTACATATAATATACTGGCATTATATTTTTGAAAAATACTGAATATATTTATTAATGCAAAAAGATGTATGCACGATTACTTTGACGAAATAATACGAAATATATTTTTTACAATAAAAATAATTTTATATCTCAATATAAGTTTAACATTGCAATGTAAGTTTAATGGATACTTGGGAATATATTCCGTAAGTAATTCACGAATTTAACAGCAGTAATATTACTTTTACAGCACAAGATTCAAGTATTAAAACAGTAAATAGACACGAAATGAAGGTTTCAACTATTATCTATCCTTTGGGTGTCGTTTCCCCTATGATGTGATAGTTCCGGACTAAACATTATTATTTTACTGCAAATAGCGATAATATAACACAGTATGTAGTATATATGTTTAAATATAAATGTACTGTAGTGCCTTCTTCACTAAGATTTAGAAAAGAATTCATTCATATATTCTGAGTAAAATAAATTAACACCCAAGTTGCCTTCGGTGCTTATTTTCGAGGTTTTCTTCGTTAATTGACATTGACGAAGGTTCTTCGCAAGGTTTTTCAATCCGGCTTCTTACCTCCGAATAGAATATTGACTATCTATATACAGATTTATTAAAACGAACTCACGTTTGATGTATCTGTGTAACAAAATAAGTTGACGCTGAACATTTGTTTGATGTGACTGTAATGTATGCACACCTTTGACTTCCTAATTTTAAGCGATATAGTAGGCACTATAAACAATTTACGACCGCCATCAAGGGGTTACGACTCTTAGCCTTAATGACAACCGCCCAAAATAAAGTCACTTTATTACACACGCATACTTTTGTGTTTTATCATCATTACTTTTTGAATTCAATAAATGATGCATAAAGAAATTTCGTATACAACTTTTTTCCTTTATAACTTCCCTACTTAATTTCTTTGTGCAACGCAATATGCTAAGAACGTTTTGCTCTTTGCTTCGTATTATCTTTCTATTACTAGTTATTTAAAGGAGTTGAGAAATCAGTTAAATTGATTTCGTAACTATAGACATTTATTCTGTTCCAGGTAAAAATTAAATATAGGTAAATAATATATTCCATACAAATGAAAGCAATTAGGGTAATTTCCACAATTTACTGTGATTTAATTGTGAGTCGACAGTAGCGGGTGGCATAAGTCGTCTAGTTGGATTTATTGCTTCAATTATACGTGGTCTACGCGGACTGTACCTGGACTACCTTCCTTACTGGATTATGGGCTAACAAAGAACTTCGTACGACAATTTACGATGATAAAGTATATTTTATTAAACGATTGTCTTAATAATATAGAAGTCATTATAGTGTTTAAATTGCTATTGAGATTATTGTTGTATTATACCTTTACTTAATTCAAAAAATGTATGGGTTAGGCATTAACTCCGTTACCTAACAAAACAGTTATTACATTGAGGAACATTTTTTTAATATATTATTTTTACTTTACTTTGTTATTTTGTAAAATAATATACAAAATAGGAAAATAATATCCTAAAAGTAAACAGTACAAAAAAAACCAGACGATATTTCATTAACCCAAAGGTTACCCTTACTAAATGTTGTTAAAAATTATGCTTGTATTCCACGTAAATGTTTTAATTAATCTGTTTTACATAAAATATTATTGTTTATGCCGTATAAAAATTAATCAATAGAATAACAACACGTACATCATTACATAGTATAAAACAAAGTCGCTTTCTTCCGTCTATCTCTATGTATGCTTAAATTTGTACAACCACGTAACCGATTTTCATGCTGTTTTTTATCAGATAGAGTGATTCAAGAGGAAGCTTTATGTATATAATAAATACATAAATAACTGCGGATATAATCGCAGGGCGTAGCTAGTATAATATATAGTAGGGATTAGCAGTATAGAAATTTAATCTTTAATAATATACTTTTACAGGCGTATTCCGTGTTATGCAATGTCGTGCTCTCCTTTTTATTAAAAATAGAATACAAGATTAAAGCTTATAGTCAGTTACAATGGAGCTTTATAGAACGCGTGTGTGATGTCTTGAATATCGGCGGGGTGCTGACTGGGTGCCAAGATATAATCTGTTATGGTGACATTATCTGAAACAGGCACACCCCCTGCCAACTCTGGATCCGGCCAACGCTCGTGTCGTATTCGCCCTAATTTTAACTACTTGTATTCTTTTCCTTTGACTTTTATACGACTGAAGAGGCGTGAGGCCTTATGCTAGTTGAAAATTTTATTCATCTTGCTTACGTATATAATAAATGTCAAAGCTTAAGAGATACAAATTTTGTTTTAATGGAATTATTTTCAACAATGTTTTTATTACCGCTTAGAGCTGAATATCGTTATAATCAAATAATACAGTCTGTGTTTAAAAATGACGCTATGATCAAAATATAATTTTGACAGCCAACTTTTATTTTAATTTACTTTAAGCCGTATTAAAAAAAAATATACATAGATGGTTTGAATAGCTGACCCGCGTGATTTTGACAGGCTTGAGTTACAGACCTCGTCGGAGAACCGACCTCTCAACCTCATAATCCAGTCCGTATTTACTTTAATAATATGCTTTTAATATACAAAACATACGAAAAACTTTAAATACCAAGCACCTAAAATAATATAGATTTTTTAAACGGAAGTAAGTTAAATTACGAATATCTTTTACAAAAAGAATTTGTACAAAATAGAATACATACCTTTAATTTGAATATTTTATATCATATATTTCTTTAAAGTTAACACAATTCACAATGAGATAACATAGCTGAGACCAATTTTGAAACCTTACACACATTTCGAGATAAAAATGGTTCCCATTTATTCATATGAAAACATAAGACTCACATATATTCCTAGCTACGATAATAACTTGTCGCGCGAATTACCTTTGTGATTTTTTTTATTAAAGCACGCACGCGGCGCCCTATAAATCTAGAGTTGGCACTCCTACTTTACTACTTTGTCAATTTGGGATTATAATAAGAGCGTTATGCCCTTTGTTTTGTTTACATTTCATCTTACTCTAATGTAAAAAGCTCATAAAAGCATAATATCCAGTTTTACGTTAAATTTTTGTTTCTTTTTCTATGTAGAATATTCAAGAATTCTAGACAGTAGCGTTACATTTATAAAATGTAGAAATTACTACATGAAATAGTTCTGCATTCTACCTTTCTAAGTGTATTTTAAAAAGCTTGAATTTTTAGTGCAGGATAGAACTATCTAAAGCGTTATTTTATTATGGAAGTTAAAAAAGGAAAATTGTCGAGGTATCATATAGCGAGTGTGCAATAAAGTTGAAAGCAGCATTAGCAGTGGCGCCTCATATCTAATGCTAATTTTTCTCGAGAACTATTTTCTCGCCGAGCCCCTGACGTTCTCAACGTCGCGACTTGAACAGACTCCATTATTTAGAAATTTTATCCCAAAGTAGACAAGTCTGTACACACTAAGAAGCTTGTACATCTTGTACAAAACTTCCGTTTAATAGTTTATTATTTATTAAATTTTTAACAATTTGCATAAGGTATTATAGTTAATATGAATCATAGGCGAAGTTAGTTTTTAGCTATTATTAATTAGGTTCGATATACTATTTTTATTTTTTTTGAATGTTTGTGGAATTTAAATAATTTTCAACTTATTCATTTTTAAATATAAACAATTACGTCTTATTTCCTTTATTGCGTAAAAGTTGAGTAAATCCAGTCGACAAACCGTTCATTAAACGGACGTTTTATTTCGTGTTTAATCAAGATTTATTCGAGTAGAAGGAATGCTTCTGCGGCAACTTTTCACACTGACCCTTACTTTATATATACGACATCAGAATTCAATTAGGTAAATGTTCGGAACTAGCATTGATTGAGACGTCTGCTTACTTATTTATTTGGATCCGAATAATTCAATTACGTGTTCTATTTTTACTTCAACTCTGCCAATTATTCTGCATGCTCCATCATTATGCCCTAGTTTTTGATGAACAAGACTACTATACCTTTGCTTCACTTAAATACAATGTTACATACATTATTGTAATGGCTACAAATTTTCTGTGAACTTAAAAAGTCATCAATCGATAAGCTAAATAGATTATCCGTGAAACGAAAAATATTACTAAAAAAAAGAGTCTCGTTACTCTCACAGCGTAGTTCATATGGATTTGATCGGATTATCATTCTTCCCTTTACTGGTGTAGAGACATCAGCTTTATATCGTTCTATCTGCGAAACGAGCTCACATTCAATTAACACTTTTTCGTGGCGGAAGCGCTCGGGCGCCGGAAATTAAAAATGTCTTCTATAGCGAACACCATAGCCTTACACGCACGCATATTTTACAAAGCCAATTTTAGTATATCGGAAATCGGATTGTAGTTTCGAATACATATTTCAAATTCAAACTTCCAGTGTGTTTAAATTGAATTTACAATAAGTCTAGTCGGAAGGTGTGTGATGAAAAACTATATTTTGTTTTGCACTAAATATACCTAAATAAAATTTAATCAAACTTATAAGCATAGATATTAAACCTCAAGACCTATAAGTACTATCAACAAGTCTATTCCATTCTATTGTTGAGCGTATGTGGATGGCTCACGTCATGTCTGCACAATGTTTACAATAGCGAAATCTGTTTAACTTATTCAGCTTACAGCTACAGTGTATCTATTAAGATGTGTGCGCTCGTGGGCGATATGAAACAGCAGGCCCTGATTTGTTATCATCACACGTGAAATAAGATTCCTTTCGTTATATGATTCGTATGTAATACTGTTACCCACGGGAGTAGATAGGCGTGATGATTGCTAAAGTTTGATTGAGCTACCCTTTCGCGAGTCTTAATTACATGACGTGGAATTGGTTTGCGGAATTCTTGTATTTTATATCAACTTAACGATATGGAGAGTGGAGACAATTTAAATTGTACCTAATTGAATAAATCGGATATTTGTATGGGGACATTCCATTCTTATTATATCCACTCGTGACTCTTTGTCGTTTCCTGTAAAAGATAAACATATCTTTATTATACTACCTTGTACGTTTCAGAAGAGACCAAAGAAATAGCTATTTTTCCTGGTGTAGTGATAATGTGGACGCTGACGCACCGGCTTTGTATTAATTATATTATGTAATATTGAGCAAACATACATATTCACTTTTAGGTCCAATTATGTGGCTGTTATTAGATTAAAACATATAAAATAAGTTTGTAATGAATTACCTTTTATTAATAATTGAAAATTAATTTAATAATCATTTAAGTATAGAATTTCTTCACTTTAGTGTTTATGTTAAAATTCTGTAAATATCACCATATGATTTCATTTGATTTGGTTACTGATACAACGATCGAGCACGTCCCAAAATAAACAAACTATGACATAAACATCCGTGTATCCTTACACATCGTACATTGTCGTTATATTTGCAAATGCCCCGTATTCGCTGAATTGAAACGACTTTGTTTTGCCGACGGCCGATATAAAAGGTTATGAGATGTTATAGTATTATTTGCTATTTGCAAGTCGCAAAATCAATTGTATACCTTATTTATTATATGAATACTTTTGTATTATGGAGATTTATACAACGCTGTTTTTGGTTACAAAGTTTTCTGTTAATAAACATTTCAGTAGGTAAATTAAATTTTGAATAGTTTTTTGTTTGTATGAAACGAGGTTAAATGTTTTTATACTCCTTGATCCTTTTTTATGATCCAAATGAAAACCCATAAAATATACTAAAAAATATTCATACATTCATCAAAGAGTTCGTGAATTTAATTCAAGTAAAACTTTTTAATTAGTAGGACAATAATATTATATTTACCGGATATAACCTTTATAACAGAATACCTCGGTGTATAAAAGCGTACTCTCATTTAGAGCCATACAAAACAATTAGGTGGAAATATATTTTTATGAGAACTCGCTTTTAATAGTCAATGAATAAATAAAAATATTAATATGTAAAACATTTTGGTAATTAAAAGCCCTTAGACGTGTAGTTCACTTTATACATATTGACATATTGTGTTGATAGACTGGTAATTGTTTTCGAAATAGCTAAAGGCGTACACATAAATTGATTCCATCTCTAGAACCTAATACCCCTGAAATTTGAATAATTATTCAGTCGAAAGCATGGTCCGGTTCCTCGTATGAATTAGCATTTGTGACAGAGTAAGTCCAGGCTGCCTGGGGCGATGACAGGTGCATCACTCACCGGGCCTCGTGTTCTGTGTATGGGCTCACTTGTAATCACTATTACCTAAAGTGTACATTATATACGTATCTAATGTTTGCCATTTCATATAAAATTATATTGAAGACAGTCTTCAGACAAAGTTTTTGACTTGATTTTATTTTAACTATTTCTAACATTTGTTTTTTACTTAAATTTCATTTACCAAAATGAAAACCAAAAAATGCAAACAAAAAAAATATGTGTCCAATTAGATTAAAAACCAGCTCTATCTGTTATAAATTATAGTTGTTTAGACATCAATTATAAGAATATTACGCAAGTAGGAGTAACGCAAACAATTCTCACCGACGAAATACGAAACTTGTAATCTGAACGCGTCGAGACAAAGCTACGGGGCGTAATGCCACGTAACGTTCACAATACAAGAGCCAAATGCAAAGCTTTATTTAGTTTAAGACGCCATTACACGGGTCATATAAACTGTCAAAGTTGGAGCGCGGGCGTCTCGGTGCCGCGCGATCGCGATCCTCCTCTTAACTTTACGCGATTGAATAGATTTCTTTATCTCAATTTTATACTGGGATCAGCGTACAAACTCTACATGTTATGGGTAGCTTTTCCACTGTTTTTTTTATAAAAATATATAATTCACATCTGTGTAATCGGTTATCAAGGAAAATTGTAGAGTTTTAGTAACAATCAATTGTAGGTACGTCTTAAATTTAGTAAAGTAAACATACTATATATAGCGATATAATTTATTATGTATGTAAAACGTCTCAATTTGCTTATTAGCTTATAACTTTTTGAAATTTACGTCTTGGAACCCTTGAATTTTCATATCTGTCCCGTGTATTCAGCTACCCGTACTCAGTCTACCATCGAAACGAGTAGTGATAGAAAAATTTAATTTTTAATTCATATTTGTGTTTATACATCCCCAAAGAACTATAAAAAACCTAGAAACGTATTTAACTAAAAAACGTATCTAGTGGAATTCTGGAATTTGGAAATTATTTTTCCCGTCTCTCTTTTCAAAACATTGAGTTTTTCCTTAAACGATATTTTGATTAAGCTAACTTTTGCAAGATATTCAACTTAAACTTGCATTTTTTTTACAAAAATATTAACATAAATTCTTTCTCAAAATTTCTTATGAATCTCGTAATGAATTTCGAAATAAAAACTATAGTGACACGGATTACCTTACTAGTTCTGGACCTACAAAGGTCTAACTTTAATAAACAAATGAGACAAAAACGAAATTCTTAAATTATAACTTATATCCTAAGCGTGGTCTTGGACGCATTTGTTTAACATATTTCTTTCTCAGTAAAATAAGCATGTTTCGACGATTAATCCAGATCCAGACTTTCAGAAAAACATACAAAGCCTTCTTTACATTATAATTTTATCAAATAAACCATTGATTTTTTTTATATGAGAATAATTGTTCATTATAAGTAGGTAGGTATACTTATTATATGAATCTTCAATTGTTTTAATATAACATGTATATTACAACTTTGATCAGTCAAATGAAAAATTTAATATCACAGTGAAAACGTATGACGGAAACTGTGAGGACAGAAACAATTTCTCGGCTACAAATCTCGGATGATATATATTTCGCAGAGGCATCTTCGATATCGCGCTATTTGTTCCAAGATAAATATTTTCGTCTTTTACTTTCATCTCAGTCTCTGGTTGTGGCATCAATTATATTTATTGCCGTTGTTATTGTTCTATACATGTGGAAAACAAAAATCTTGCTTGTACGAGTAGATAGGTCTCTATTTTGCCGGCTCTAATATTTACCGCAAGTAAAGATGTTTATGAAAAATAGTCATGTCATATTTGTATTTCGCTTGGATCCCGGCTCGAGATACGTTATGAATAAAATTTTGCGTAAGATAGGTCAGAGCCCGGACGAATATAACGCTTATGCTGAAACAACTATTCAGTAAACGTAATCTTGTGTCAAAATATTAATCAATCATTGTTCAGTAGTTACTACTATAGATACAGAGGTAGGTACATAGATAAAGTAAGAGTTTCTATGTCTAATGAAATGTATTTTCCTTTTCATATTTGTGACTGAAAACAATCAAGTATTCGTGGAGGGTGGAAGCGGGCGCGGTAGTTGTCACACAGGGGTGAATAACAATAAGATGTTTTAGTTCCGGATCGCCTCCGATGTATTCAATCTGTACAAGATCAAGTCTCTGAATAAACTTACAACGGCTAAACTTTTACTAAAGGATTCTTTCCCCTTTCCGCTAATGGAATGTGAACCAAAACTTTCTTGTTTCGGTCTCAACAATGTGGCCATTGTTAGCGTTTAATTCATTGACATTCCTGAATGAAAACTATTGCCTAAAACTATTTCTATAGTTTCGCAGTAATAAACAATATCATAAATAATAAAATATCCGTTCCTAGTTTCAGATTTATATATCTAATAACGGTAAACTTATAATTATTATATAAAGAGAGTATTTGTATAGGCCCGTGCAACGTTGAAAATCAGATATCGCTGTATAAATAAATAAAAGCAAATTACTAGACACTGATCCATTATTAACTTTAATGCAATGTTAACTTATCAATACAGTAATTAACAGTCATGAAACGAAGACCACATCCATTTAAAAATGATTGGCACCGGCGGAGATTGATCCAAATGGGTGGCTTAAACACTCATTTGATATTCACATTTGCGTCGCAACGACCTGCGACCGATACTGCGCGACACAAATTACCTATCATTTGTCCACCATCACGAGCACGGTCCATCGCTTTTATTTCATACTCAAATTATTCTCATTACATGTAAAATTATAAATAAAATTGGCGCAATAACGGCCTTAATTGCTATTTGCAACTAAAAGTAAAATTTAAGTTGTCAAGTATATGAAGGTACGGTAGATATTTGTTTTCGTTTAAAAATACCGTTTGCAATTTCATTTACTTTAATTTATTTATGGAATTGAATGGATTCGTGATATTTTCTGTTCGCGAAGTTTTGCAGGAGTTATGCAACTTTATAAAATACCAAGCAGTGCACCTGTGATGTATTGGTTGCAAAGTTCGCTTACTGACCTATTTTTAAAGATATCTATTTCCAGGATATAAAATATTTTAAACATTATAATGGAGAGTTTATATCTGCTGTTTTGTTTCTATAAATAGCTATCACCCCATAATCTTTTGGTATCTTGAGCTTAACTTTATAATCAAAAGTCGTTAAAGCCAATGTTAAACATTGTTGGTAATTAAGAAGATTCACGATCTGCGAAATGTTATTATTATCTCCTCCAAGTAGGTTCTTTACAAATTATTAAGGCGGAAAGTGTGGTTAATGAACTGACTCTGAAAATTTTAATGAACAACACAAAATTTGTTGTGTGCAATGAATTTAGTATGTATAAAGAAAATAATGTATATGTGTGAAATAGTTTTAAATTTTAATAATCAAAAATAATCTTTCCTTGCTTTTAATTTCACCTTTTGCAGCTCTTTTATTTGAGAAATTTTTGTTTGTTGATGAGATTGTTAAATGTAAGTAGGTAATATTAAAATTCGAGGATAGTAAAACCTTAACGTACTTTATTATTTTGAAGAAAGGCAATAGATTCTCTTTTAAGATATAATATGGCGGTCTATACTAATGACGGTGCCCTTAACAGAGAGATTTTACAGATATATACGATAATGTGCACTAAACTACCATAATGTGGAAACGGAATATCCCTGCGGCTGTCTCGCAGGATCACTTCTAATTACCTACATGTCAGGGACACAGCAGTGATTGATTGTAACGCTAATATCTCACACAATATGTCTACAATATCATTATCAGCATACCTTTATACGACGTAAGCTGTGCAGATGCATAAAATGTACGTACAAGTTTATTTGAGTCCATAGTTACTTACTTTGAACTCTAAATCTACAAGTTACTTAATCTTTCAGTTACGTGCAAGATTTCTTTGTATTGTAAAGTTATCACAGTACACGTTAAAAATATATTTGTATATAAAGGGCATATAAGATTTTTTCATAAAATTTGTAACAACTTAATATCTCATACATTCGTGAAAATATATATTAAGTTTATTTAATTATATTTATTTGATTGAACGTGCAGTAATATCTATAGATCTTTGTCAACTTATTAGTTTATCTATCTATTAGGCGATCGTCGTGTACTATTTTCTTTTTGCTATTGACTTAATCATATCCTAAATAAACGATTTTTTATTTATTTATTTATTATCTAGTAATGTAAGTATGTATTATGTAATACGTGCACATCTTCACGCGGGATCCAATTCGAGCATCTTATATTTGCCACGGGCCGGGAGATGAATGATCAATGTATCGGCAATAAATAGCGTTCCGCCTAGCATTTTTCAACGAAATCAATATTTTAGTCAGGTATACAAGTATATTTTTCGTTACGCTTCTGATTTAATGTTTTGAGGAAAATGCATTCACAATTTGTAAACGCATACCAAAAGGATTAAAATATTTTATCTAAATAGATTTTTTAATTACATTGTAAATATACTAATACGAGAAATCTAACAACCTCTTTATTTTTGAGTTCAGTTACACAATTCAATTTTAAACAAGCCTTGATCTGAAACTTACTATGAATACACAAATAATATTAAATAAACCGTTTCGTTCAGCTATATTGAGGGCATTGGTGAACAAACACCAAAGTGCTTATAATTGTAAGGATTTCATAAATATGTATCAAATCAAATTACAACTCGCAACAACCAGTATAATGGAAGTTTTGTTACAGTTCAATCAAGTGTGTGTATGAAAAAACAGTAATTGAAGCTAGTAAAAAGCATCCTAATAGCGCACATCGTAGAGACAGAGTGTTCATTTTGTATCAAAAGCTCGTCTGAGTATAGTAAACGAGCGTGTACAAGATCTCAATAGCATGATAGAGCGAGTGGCAAACTCGTAGCCGGTAGGATGCGTAACACAATGCTATTAATTTTCGTCGGACGAAACATGGACGAGCCGGGCTAGACCACAGGCGGGCGGTTTGACGTATTATCGTCGCGCCACACCACTTAGCGATCGCTCTGCCGGCCGCGGACCGCAGCCTACTGCATAATAAATCTTTGTCCCTTGGCTTTTCATTACGCTCACTGGTAAACGCTCAAAAACGAATTCAAATGTTTATTCACGTACTTTTGCCCGTGCTGCTTTCACATTCATCATAATTGGATATTATCCGTTTATGAATGAGACAATTATATTTAATTCCACCCCAGATTCATCCTTTATAAATACTTTATTTGTATATTTGTTATATACCTAATTAAGCGTTTGTAAGACAGCTATTGGAAAATGTTTTTGTTGATTTTCTGTTAAACTTTACCTTTTTTAATTAATAATAAAAGAATGATAAAGATTCATTTACAAACTTTTTTACAATGAAAAAAATAGGTTAAGGTATTTAAAGAGATGCTTTTTGAACTTTTCGATATCCTAGGCTTTTATAAGCTTTTATTCTTAGCATAAAGCTTTTTTATATTCTTTATAAATGAGGTAATATAATAATGTTCTTTATTTTTATAGTCTCACATAGACTTTTTCTTAAAAATGCTATTGGTAGACTATATTAGACGTCTAATCTAACACGCTTCGAGTATTGAATAGGGATTAAGGAGGATAAAATAAGCGACAGAATTTCAATATTCATGACATCGGGTGCGACTCGCGTTTCGAATTCGCGCCCCGCTATTGATAGAAAAGACTTTATAGTGAGATATTATGTACCTAGCTACTGTATCAGTTTACCTCCTCTAAATAATCAAATGCTATTTATAATTTAAATAATTTCATATTCCTATGAATTTTAAGGACGGTACAATTTATTTTTAGTGATTATAAAATTCAGCATTCTTATTTTCTCCAATTAAAATAGTTCAGTTTGATTGCATCGTAAAAGCGGTTTTACTCTTAATATACATTTTTAATTGGCGATAAATATAAAGTTTGAACTGCTAAGATGTTGTGGAAATTTCAGTCTTGCGGCGAGTGTAATCATAAAATTTTATCTTATTGCAGTTCATAAAAGTTGTTATTAAAGTAGAAGTAGAGTATGTTATATTCGAAATTATGTGTAGCGTTAACTAAAGGACAGGCTTCGAAGCGCCAACCCACATATTTGAAAGTTGGCCAAGTTGTATCGGCCGGCAGAGTTTGTGGTCATCACTATGTCGCCATCCACTACACTTCGTTCAGATTAATTGTTATTTATTTTTTTAAATTTAAGACAACGACATCCTCCTCGTACAGTGGTATGCTGAGCAACATGGTGGTTCCGACACTAAGATCCGTGGTCAATTAGCCGCTTTCAATTAACGTGATGCTATAAATATATTCAAATGTTAAAGTCTACCTCTACCTATTACTACTTTAATTAACAATCAAATCAAATTTCCATTAATGATAATGATGATGACAAATTTAATTGCACATGTGTAATAAATTGTAAGTATTTTATGGAAGAAGCCCGAGAATTATTAAGAGTCTACTTATGTTTCATATTAATGTTTCATTTCAGATCATATTCAACGTTCTAAATGTGGACATAAAACATGTTAATAATAATTAATTTGCGAGCAACATATCACGGCGAGGCGGCAATACACTTGCAACCGGTGTAAAATTTACTTGTTGGCGTCTGCGTTCGTAAGCAGAGTGGCTCGAAGCAGGGCCAGGGTAATTGAACTAATAAATCTAGCGAGTAACAGCGCTCAGACTCAGGATCAAGGAGAAACCATTAAACCCTTACTCAGATTCTCGGGAGCGAACTAGTTACATGACGAAATGATTACTTACCACTACGTTTTTCGCGACAAATTTTCAAGATTTTACATTAATATCTATCTATAATTATTTTATCATATCTTATCAGAGATTTAGTTATAGACTTTCACAATTGCTCAGTCATTTAGAGACAAAAATAAAGGCTCATACCCTCGCTATTTTTTAAGTTTTGTATATCACTAATATATTTCTTCTACTGTAATTTTAATAGTAGTATATAAATTGTCTTTCAGAAGTTTATAACAATTGTAAACTATATGGCTTGAATTGCGATTTTCGCTTCATAAATTATGAAGTAAGTTAAATTAAAATTTCTTGTCTAACTAGATTTATTCTCGCAGCTTATTTTCCGAGAAAAGAAGGCTTTTCAGCTCTCTTGGAATCTATCATCTTAAGAATTAATTGAAAAAAGTGAAAGAAAACTATGTAAATCTCATTAGCCGAGAAATCTCATTGTCAAGGAAGCTGCTCTACCTAGTAGCTGCTCTCAACTTATAGGATTACAGGCCGCGAGTTTGTGATCAATTTATAATAGCAAAACAGTTTGTTATCAAATAAATTATATAATGAAAAAGACTAATAAAAACAAAAGAATAAAGACTGCGATTCTTGTATCGGAATTTTCGAATGAAATTTAATAACATTTTCTTGGGATGAGTCCTCATTGGCAGATGTTCAACGGCGTGGAGCGAAAGGTACTCGCGGGGGCGACTCCATCTGCTGTAAGTACCATCCATCAGGAATACTACGGCTCTCACTGAAGCATACCATTTTTAATGCAGCTCTCGGGACTAATTGTCAGGATTACTACTGGAACAGACTTTAATGTACAAAAAATATCATGTTGTTAATTTCATTGTTTGCGATCTTAAACTAGAAATACGCTTATGTATTACGTCAAAAGTATTTAATTATTAATTTGTATTTAATTTACAGCTTGGTACATGTATATTTACAAAACGCAACGTTTCCGAGTCAGCGAATACCTACCTACTCTTGGTATGGTATTAGAATTAATGATTTTATGTTAACTATTCCCATTTCCATGATATATCGCGTCCCATAAAACATTTTGGAAAACAACCGATATTTTAATTAAATCCAGTCTGTTGTTTTGGTAATGTCGTCTCACAGAACATTACATGCACAAGTTTTCCCACAAATTATGTTTACACCATTCAAATAGACTTTCTTGTATAAATGCTTCTTCAACTTAGTCCATTAAAGGAACTCTTCAAAAGTAATTACCATAATACAGACGGGATTGTTTAATGTTGTGCTCGTTGAAAGGAATACTATAAGTGCTGGTATTGAAAAAAAATCAATATTTTTTATTCGTTAGATAACCGTTGAGGCATTCAAAGTCATAAGGCAAACGATGTACTATAAAATGTCAAATTTATGTTATAAATGCTTAGCGAGTACCATAAACGTTTAAGTTGCGGGATGACCGAGAGGGTATCGTAAAATCCATCATAAACCCGAGCCCATAAAATTTCCAAAATCGAAGACTCGAGGAAATAGAATCGAAATTACACGATTTAAAAAGAAAGGAACATATGAATCACGGACGTGATGTAGTACTAAAGAAAACAATAAGGCAACTCTCGTCAGTAATAATGATCTGAGAAAGCGCTGGCAGCGTGCCGGCCATGTAATAAGTTAAATCTCAGCGGGCAAGAGCAATACGAGAAATAGCGCAAATTTGTGTGACGCTTTGCCAAACAGTATGCATGTGTCGACTGGGAAAACATTACATGTGTCTAAGAAAATCTTAGAGTTACAACTAATGGAACAATGAGTGGTGTTATATTTTTCGGATGACAGCCAAAAAGCCATCCCTTTTAACCTTTTGAAGGTAAATGAATGGAAAATGAAATATCTGTCGGTCCCTCCTCGTAACAGTCGCGTACACCTTGTTCCAATCGCATTTCCCTTTAGAACGATCTCTCGGCGGAAATTAATCTATCCGGCAAATGAATGGACTGCACTTGTGCGTGAGGGTGGCCACCGTCATCAACGCGTCATGATTTTTGACTGCACTTAGATATGAAAATTATAAAATAGTCTATTATACTGTTATTTTATACTACTGATATAAGAAGATGTATGAGATTATGCTGTTAATGGAGATATCTCAGTGTACTACTCTGGTTTTTATAAGCTTATTTTGTCATCGTTACTTAGAATTAATCTCCAATAAAGTTACAACTCCTTATACAGATTTCCTGTTTTATGTTATTTGAATTCTAATAATTAATATTTTAATTTCTTCCTCTTTTTCTTTGTTATTAATTTCTATAATTTTTTTCCATCTTCATCATTCTCATTAAAAAGGATTAGCTATAACCCAATCAGTATAATAAAATATAGACCCACCATAAAAGTGGGATATAAAAATAATTAAATACTGAACATAATATTTACATAAATAAATCTCCAACATTTACAAACTCAAAATTTCCGCCATTTAAGTTAATAAATGTGATTCCCTATATGATGCATCCCGCGTTTTATTGAAATTGGAGCACTCTTGCTGTGCAAAATGGTTTTGCTGCAACTCTGCTGGAGTGGTTGAAACTTGCGATATTTGTCCGGTGCATTAGCGGAATCAGCAATCTCGTGCCCGTGGAACTAATACATATTTCTCGTGGTCCCGAAGCCGAGTATTAATCAGTTTGCGCACCCGAGTGCTTGCCAAATTAACTTATACTCACTGATGCACTCATCTTTCTCTCCACCTTGATTAGCTTAGCATTTTTCAAAAGCCCCGCCAATTAGCTAATTATTCCCCTTCATAACTTTAAAAAGATACTCTATGAATTGTATTTTTAATATATTTATATTTTTCGCATAGCTGTAAGGTGATATGCATAAGCAAAATTTAAACGAACAAGCGTAAATATAGATAAATCGAATTTAAAAATGTGATATATGGCGCACGAAGAGTATAATATCCGAGCGTATCAAATAAATTGATCGATCCCACGGGTTAAGCTCCAGTTGCTGTCGTAATTTGGATAAGCAAATGACTATTAATAACGGATATTAAAAATTAATCATACATTACGTTAATTTTTTTTCATAATAGCAAGGTGTGTGATGTAAGTACCCGCCTAGGGCCTTTAATTAACTGTATGTGCGACGATTATTTTAAAAACTATCAATATTGAATATATAAATAAAAAACCAGGTATTATTGAAAAGTCCACAGACTCTTTAACGCACTTTCCAAAAAGGAATTGTGAAGCCTCAATTCGACCGCATGTATATTTTATATATGTATCCTCGAATAACTATGCGATTTATAAACCGCTTTTGATTAATTTTTATGGAAATATCCCAAACATCATGGTACCAATCATGATATGATTATCGTGGATACATAACCAGATTTTGATGATAACTTCTCAGTAGAGACCGAAGAAGTTTTTCTATTTTAAAAATGACCGTAAGGATTACTAAAAATATAATTCTCCTCAAGGCCTCACATGACAAAGGTCAAAATCACACAAAAAACACAGACAAAAGCGTCTACATACAACCCTACTCCGGTATTCCACAAACAATCCGACCACTGCGTACATCTTCATTTAACTGGAGGTGAAATAAATCTGCGTGTGGATGCTGTGGCAAAACACTATACAAACACAAAGCACATTTCCTCTTCGCAAAGTTATTTACATTTGTGTCGAGCTGGGACGCTTAGCAGCCAAACTGCCATAAAAGCTCAAAATTAAAGATTTATGCACCCATGCGTAAATTGTAGGTATACTAAAGTGCACCTTTTTATATTACATATCTTATTTATAAATAACCATTGAATATACGTCACAAATAACTGTCGAGAATTTGTTTTAAAAGATTGTAAAAACTTACCATACCATACATTGAACTGGCAACTTTATTATTATAATATGAACAACGTGATAGATTCCAGATAGTAATGATCAGATTATGGTGTGTAATTGTTAGAATAATACTGTAAACAATACATTATTAAAGTGGTTGCTAGTCTATATCTACGATATATTCTATATTCTTTACGTATGACTTTTAAAGGTTTAATATTTTTTCTGATCTTTATAATTTCATTTGGAAGGATGTTATGAACAATTTTCTTATCTTATATGCAAAAACCAATGAATAGATTAAGCTGAATTTAATATACGATAGAACACTTTTAATCCCGGTATTCCCACGAGACCGATACAAGCAGGGGACGTGACTTGTATTATTATACTTGTTTGCTAAACATTGCCTAAACATTAATTAGAGTGAGCATTATTCATTATCATATAACACGCTTTCAAAACATAAGCGCAATTAACGCCATAAAGCTAAAATGGAAGCGAAAAGCAATTTATTGATAATTCAGAATATGACGTCCTAACACTGGGTATGATCGTATTTGGTGTAATATACCGTACACACCGTGAACTCATTTGTTTCAATTCACCTAACGAAGCTTGTTCGTCAATGTCCAGTCGTGTGTCTGATAGATTCTGACAGCGATTTCATTTAAGGCTTGTTGCTGGCAAAGATAAGATACCTACTACTAGTGATCGTTGTTAAACTATTTTACATGTTGGTATTTTGTTCTAATTAATATTCATATTTAATATTGTAGTTCATGTACTAATGTTAATATATTATGTAGTGGAAATGTTTTCATTATTTTGAAGATAAAAACGACTAAAGGTATGTTTTATTTTTTATTTACAGTATGTTTATCGAAATGAGCCTATGCTACGAATTCACAGGGCACGGATAATTGTAATTAATCTATACTAATATTATAAAGAGGAAAACTTTGTTTGTTTGTTTGTTTGGTTGTAATGAATAGGCTCAAAAACTACTGGACCGATTTCAAAAATTCTTTCACTATTCGAAAGCTACATTATCCACGAG
>DWAJ01001536.1:0-21771 GCA_018238005.1 Eurema mandarina | reverse complement strand
TTTTATCATTAGTTTATTACCTACGTACTAGGCAAAGTATTGCCATTATAGGAAAACTTGTTTCCTTAATAGTAATCGTTTGAATTTGTAATTGAAACAAATATTTAATGCATCTGTAAATCACTCTATTTATCCTATATAAATGAGTAATTTATACGTTTAAAATATTGGGTGAAAAATTACCCTTTATTAGAAGGGGCTTACTTTTTCTTAATGCCGATCTGTCAGATTTAAAGTTTGTCAATGATTATCGGTGAACACAGCTTTTAAAACACGATGTCGGATAAAAACGCCTTTTTCATCTGTGGTTACGTGAATAAGCAGAATTATCAAAAATTAAAAGAATTAATAAATTACATCACTGCTAACATTAGGAAGACAAAAAGAAGAAAATTACAAATAAATTACAAATAACCTCAGTTCAATAAAGATGTACTTCACTTTTAATGTTTTAATAGAATTAAAATTCCGTTCATACTTTTATCTATCTTCACCTAATAAATATAAAGTTCTATTCTGTAAAATAAGTTAGAAACTATTCATATAAGACTCTCTATTATATTATAAAGACGTAGACCCAATAACAACGCATTATGCATGCCACACGAAACCGCGATAGGCCACCAGTTTTACACAAAATTCTATTGTTGATGCTCCAACGGAACCACACTGCAGCCTTGGATTTATTTCAACTAAGATACTCGTATATGCGGATAGAATTACAAAGAAACTTACCGTATATTACTTAGTATAAGAAATAGTTAGATATCGGAATATTTTTATCTTAGACAAATTATACAGACGCAATTAAAGTGAAAAAAGGTTCTTTACATTCGTAAAGTATTGAAAGTCTCGAACTTTCCATACTATGACTGTATAAACCTTTTTTTTTGTAGTTTGCGCAATTTATAATTGATTTTATGTTACACCTATATTATTATCATTATTATTGATACGTTTTTATAAAAGTCATCATATTATATATAATTACTCAGATTATTTATATAGTTTTTACTAACTATAATTTTTAATAAGAAGGATTAATTCGAAGAGCAAATAAATTTATATATCAATGTCAAGCTTTTTTTATTCGAGAAGTATCCAAATATTTCTCAACTTATTATTACCTATATTTAAGAAGTCATATTAAAATTATTACCAAGGTTCTGAACTTTGACCATTTGCATTCATAAATTAGGCGTAAAAAATGTATATCTATCTTTTTTAAATTCTCTGTGATGAAAACTGTTTTGATAGTCATTTTAAATGTAAGAAATTACATACAACAAAACAAATAAATACGTCTATTACGAGTTCAGGTTTCAAATACAAATTCTACTTTTTAATTAATTTAAATTTAGAAATTCACTATTCGCAATATTCAATACAAATTTAATTAAAATAAAACATGCCCAACTATTGACTATTAACAACTGACTATTTAGGATTATCAAAAAACCATATTCAAATCATACACCACTCCGAACAATGATCCATTAGTGTAATTACAGACATATAAGTTTAACACTATATTTTTTACAATACATTTATTTATGTATCTGAATCGTCAAGATCCGGTTGAGAGGAATACATCATAATAACAACATACACTTCTAATGATGTAATACAAATCTCATCTGTGTTTCAACGTGAGCAGCTTTTCGATTATATCCGTTAATTATAAAACGTCTATATTTATCTTAACGCTTTTATTAGTCCGACCTTACATACAAAGTTAGCATAAAATGGAATTCATTATTGTAAGGTTCTGTAATAAAATAGAATTTGACAGTCTTGATTTATCATCGTATTCTACGTAATGGTTTTACAATAAAACATAATATTAGAATAACTCTTGGTAAACAATAGCTCTATTAAAATCACTTCTATTCATATTGATAAGCTATGTTTCAATGAATTGAACTAACACCAATATAACCACAACTCGTTCTATTAACACTACAGCGGACAAGGTGAGGTCATAGCCCGAAAATAGCTTAATATTATAAAGTTATTGCCATAAACGCTTATAAAGTTTATAAGCGAGAGGAAGTAACTTTCGCAAATGTCAAGATACGTGGGCGGGATACAGGTTTGATGCCCCTTATCTCTAACGAAACTGCACACAGGTAGGTTATAAACTATACATGTCAAATTTTGCGGCAATTGAGTGTTTTTATTGTATTATGAATGCAATGCCAAATGTCACGGATTTATTTAATAAATTGTTTAAATAAGTATTGGAAAGTTTAAGACGGTACCAAATGTCGTGAGCCCGAAGGTTTACGAAATCGAATATTGTATTAATAGATTATGTTTTCAAAATTACAGATAAAAAATATGCACAGATTGATGTGCACAAACACGTTTAGAGGGCATGTCGCGATATTTTCGTATTCGGGTAATGTAAATATTGCTATACCGTGCGTATGATTTATGATTATTTAACAAGTTGTGTTTACCATGTCGATCGTTTCAACATTCAATACTTGCATCGCAAACTGAACGCAGAAGCTTTACGAAAAAGCTTTTCATCTTATTAAATACCATCAAAAACATTTATAGTGTTTGAATAGTAAAGAGAAAATATGGATATTTCATAACCGAAAGATTTATTTATTTTATAATATACATACTACTTACGACCCAACGAAAGTAAAACGGAACACAAAAGCTTATGAAAAAGTTTCAACTATTATTAAATATCATAATAATATTATTAAATTATTAGTAACAAATAAGATGTATCCTTATTTTTATATTATCTGTGGTTACAGATAATGTATGACACTTACATCGAATGTGACAGCTCAGTTGTATTTCGAAATGGTTTCCGCACGTAGCGATTGCATTGTTTACTCCCCAATCTTCGCCCACACATACACTTAGCTCTCGCGGACTTCAATGTCAATGCTCAATAACCATTGAGATTTACCTACGCTTCAATTTATTAAGATAGGAATTGGTATGTTGAAGCATCTATTTTGTTGATAATTTTTTGTGTACAAAATATAAATAAAAGAGGACGGACAGTATTAATGACGGTTTGCATTTGATATACCTACTATGATTTAGAAAAAGCTGATATGATAAAAGTTGGTAAATGTATTTAAAGATTCAAAGTCTATTAAAGACTTTATTATAAAGTAATAACTATTTTCGTTTGATCGCTATGTCTATGTGTTATCTAAGTATTATTAACCAGGGCTGCATGTTTTCCTACGTAAAATCAAATATTTATTTATCTTTTATATCTTTCGGCAACTTATGTGTTTAAAAAATGCGGCTTTTTCTTAGTGAAAGACGATCATAAATTCGATTTTGTAGACTCTGAACAACATCTAACACAAAAGCTACTTTTTATTAGTTACGTATATACGTTGTAAGATAAGTACTACTAGACTCTAGTTCCTAAGCAATTTGCATAACACTAATGAAATAGGTTAACACGAATCCTGATTATAATTTTACAGCCCAGTGACCTCGGACGAAATGGGCTAGCCTGATAGAGCCTTTACGAGCACACGTCTACTCTCGACTCAATAAGGATTTATTGCTTCACTAACGTATGTGTATAGAGTTACATATACCCTCTTGGAGGGAACATAATCTGCCGTTAATGGGCTCTTGCGTGGCTCGTACTGAAGGCATATTAAGATTTTTTTGTCTATAAATCATTTTTAAATGCCTTGCTATCATTGAATTTATCAGATCTGCTAAATTGCAGTAGCTAAATACCAGTAGTATTGACTAACAAAAGACAAAAGATATCCGAATAGATGTTTTGGGTCTAAAGTTAATAGGTACACTTGCAAAAACAAAAACAAAATAGTTTATCTTATTTATCTTTATCTATGGTATAAATTTTTCAATTTCATATAACTTTTGGTTTTAAAACCTACAAACTTAGCTGAACACATTTCATAATTAAAACATTAAGCAGAGCCAAACATTTAAAGCAATTACAATAGTATTACATATAAATCATTGACAAGGCTGATAAAAATGTGTCAGTGTTTCCACAACAATGTAAAGGCTATAAAAGCTCAAGCTATATATAAATGCAACAATGTTTGGAGCTGTAAATAGTTTGCTTTAATAAATCTTTGTAGTATTTAGGTAGATTTGTTTTAGCTTATGACGAAATTAGCCTAAGCTGTAAGTTTGGTACCATTGTATTTTTTAAGGTTTTATCTTGGATCAATAACACGACTGTTAAAAAGAACGTAGTGTGTAGTAGAAATATCTATATATTTAAAGTAATATTTAACAATAAATAGTTAAATATTGATGCGGAAATTTTCATAAGCGAAAATTGCTTAATGGAAATCCATTACCCGCTAGTCGCAAGATACAAATTGTTCGAATCAATATCGCGGGCTCACGAATCTGATGTAGGTCACGTTAATTCGGCTTTCCGATGAACATTTTTGAACGATTTTCGTAACCACGTAAACTAGTTACTGCGTTTAACCAAACAACATATTTTTTGATATTTTCGTACTTATAACTATTAGATGAATAACTATTCACAATGTAAAATATAATACTTACTGAATCATTTGCTTTACTTTGGCACTTATAGAATGTCAATGTTTTATAAGGATTTTCTCAGGTTTTACATTCGACTTAGAGTAATTAATACGACAACAAAGCACGAGACTTCTTCGAACATTGAACTTAAATGGTAATGAAAGTATAGCAGTGTTATTTTTTCTTAGTTTTTATAAATCAATCGAATCTAACATATTAATAACTAGTATTAAGTATACATCAGTGAGTTAACAATTCTATGAGCAAACAGTCATAGAAGGTTACAACCATACAACCTTGCTGAACTTGATTAATGAGATATTGATTAATGAGAATTAATTATATATACAAACAACACGCGTTAAAAAATACGTAATTCGCTTTACAGGGGCGTTAAATTAATCGTTTGATAGATAGTGAAACCTTAGAGCTAACTGTCGCTGAATAAATTATCTAAATATAAAATATTGACGATAAATTATAATGGAAATTAATTTTAACCTAATATCATTGAGAAACTCAATCGTTGTATCTAAACGGAGATCGGGTTACACACATAAATTAATAAAGAGCGGACATCTTTGATTTGTCATTTTTTAACGTATAGATATACTGAGGACGACACGTTATTTAAATTACATTACGCTTATCTATTATAGATTAATTACTTGAATATGATAAACATATTTTTTATTAGATTTTTAAAATATATATGCAGCATGAATTTTAATATCTTAATATATATGTAATATGTATATATAGATTACGTGTTTGTCCGCGATTGACTCCTAAGCTACTAAAGCGATTTAAATTAAATTTGCACAACGTGCAGTTTGATCCAACTTAAAAGATAGGATAGCTTACATCCCGGTATTGCCTCGAGAACGTGAACTACGCCGCTACGCGGGACTATATTATGCTGATATATACGGCTGGAAAGTTTTTCTTTCTATTTTATTTGACTGAACGTGTTTTTATTTTTGATATATGATTTCTTTATATATTCTTACGAATTGTTTTACATGGTTACAACCGAACGGATTGAGTAATAACGAAGACTTATCGTCACTAGATTATAGAATGCATATCGCGTTATCTATAGCCTACTTCTTAACTCCTAGATTACGCAACAACCTAGGCTCTAGGTACACACTCCACGTAGCAGGGTCAGTGTTCACCCAGTGGGCGTGGCCTCGTTTCGCAAAGTGACTTCTCATTGGCTAAACATGCATTTCACTTTGCAATGCTATAGACTACTAAGCAGGATACTTCGATGTTTTTATTTGACTCATAGATGCGCTTTCCTTGAATCGATTTGCAAACTTGTTGCGTTATATTAGATACAGTTATACCGTTCTTCCTTTTAAACATAATCAATAGTGTAATTTTGACAAATAAATATTTTAATAAAAGCCGCTTATATTGCGCTCCTTATTAGCCCTTCGCACAAATAATTTTTAACTTTAGAATGGGAAGGAATAAACAGGATTGTCTGTATGAAATCAGTATAAGAAATTAATTTCTTCACTATGGCAAGGTTATGATATCCAGTAATAAGAATTGTAAGTTACGCATGTACCTATAATTGTTATTTTTTAATGTGCACGGATTAATTTGTACGTTAATTTATTTGTAAGTCTACCAAAGTGTCATGTTTTCAAAAACAATTTACAGAATCTTATAATTAAAAATTAATGCTCTATTTTACAACCGGTATCCCATTTCAGAGGACCGCCATAAACGTTCTTCTCAAATATCAGAGTCCATGAAATTAGCCTAAAAGTATTGAAGCGAAATGGAACGCAAATAAGTCTATAAAACTGATAGTTTTCTTTATTACTCAGTCATTAATTCGTAACGGATGTTAAGAAATTATTCGAACGATAAAGAGTGAACGGAGGCCACATATGTCGTACTAATAAAATATTTATTTTTTGATCATCTACTATTTTAATGTCAACCTCATTTCATTTAAAGTACATAAGTGCTCTTGATACCGTAAAACTGAAACGCGAAAGAAATTAATTATACAACGATACAACTCAAATTGATTAATTTGGAAAATTTATATGTCCTCAAAACAAATAACTATCTAACTAAATAACAAACTAACTAAAACTAAATAACTGTTTCAATTCTTATATAGAACTTGTTAACTAATTAACTTAGATAGAACTACTATGGACAATTACTATGTAAGAAAGTAGGACATTTCAAAATTGTAATATTTTTATTAATACCTTCTCTACATTCTTATCGCCGAAACAGTGCTTAATAAACATAAAAGAGTGAATTTACGTCTTAAGTTATCACCTACGCGAGTGTCAAACTTACAAAATAATAATAAATGTCCATTTGCATACATACAATAACCTTTAATATGTTGTCATGTAAACATATATATTCGTCATTTGAAAATAAGCTTGAAATTGAACTCTTTGTTGTCTTCGGAAGATAGAAGCTATTAAAAATGAATTTTTATAACTGTTGTATGTAAATTTAAGAAGATTTATAGCTTAACTAAGTATTATAACTGGTTAAAGTAGGTGGATAGCCTTGCTTAGGATTTAAATATATTTTAACAACAACCTATCAACTTAGTACAGACGAACCATTATGTAATGATTTCAATTTTATATTATATTTACTTTTTATAGTAGTATCAGGATAATTCAATTATAAAGGCCGGCAACACACTGGTGACAACGCGAGTGCTCATGGGCGGCGCTGATCACTTTACATCAGGTGACGCGCTATAATATAATATAAAAAAAATATCAGAAGCAATCCGAACACAATAAACATCGAGTTTGACTAGTTTCGAGACAGTTTTTGAGCAACTTCAAGTAAAATTAAAAACTTTTTATTTTATGTTTCGACAACAATACGATGAACTGATGTTCAATCGAATTCTTTATTACAGTAGCTAAGTTATACAACTCGGTATGTAGTATCAAAATATTCGATATCGACGACGATTGCTTTCGGAGTAGAGCTTTAGAACTTTATCGTAAACAAAGTATCGTAATAAATATCTACTTATTTCCTTGAACAGCGGTTCCCCGAAAAATCCTCATTATTTCTATCGCCACAGTCTTCAAATAACAAATATCATGTATATTTATAAAGTATTGTCGAAAATAATAACACAAACCCTTTCTTGTAATCGTCTCGAACAACGAAATGTTTTTGTAATCAGCGACAAACATTTCGAACAAAGGGTACAGTATATAGTGTTATAAATAAACAAACTATTTTAAATGTTTTCAAACAACATTCCTAGCATTCGTTTGTCTAACACGAATTTCATTTGCGTCTAACAATCATACACTTGTATTGTCTATAGAAGTCTTCTATTATGTAATGTAAAGATTTATCTAAAGAATTTATTTAAAAACTATTCCTAAAACATATCAATCAGAGATCAAGAGTATAATATGTTGTTGGCATTATAGTATGATTAATAAATGTATTCATTGAGATATTTGAATAAATATATCCCATATCCAAGCACGAAGGGAAATCACCTTGCTAGACTTGCATAGACTTAAACCTAATATTTGTATGAGCGAAAGAAGTACACAGTTTACATAGTATAAGCATATTTAAATAACCGAATATGCAAATTCTACCAGCACTTGCAATTAAAAGGTTCTTGTTACGATATGTTATTCTTAAAATTATCGATTTGAAAATATTATTATATGTTGCATATTTTAATCGGCTGTGATTCAAAGTTCCATATGTTATCTTATTATAAAGCGATTCTCAAAATATTGAAAATTAGATGCCACCTGCTGAAAAAAACAGGATTAATAGAAGATTTTAGATAAATCCATCTCGAAAAAGTCTCTATTTAAACATACACATGCAGACAAATACATCTTATCAACTCCTGGCCGATTTTAGCCCAAATCTATTCAGCAGTTCTTCAATAGCATCCTCATATCCATATATTCTTACGGACTTTCGTAGTAATAATAATAAGTGGGTTAGAGAATTTTCATGTGTAATGTTTTTCTGCCACTAAATATGTGAAACTTCCATTAGTTACACTTACACAGTTATTGATAAAGGTAAAAATTTATATCGGAAATACGCTTGCGTAACGCGAAGATGATATAAAACAGAAGCTTTGGGCCGAATACTTTACGAAGTTTAATACGTACGCGACGTATCGTACGCGTTATTTTCTTAAGACATACAGCAAAATATATACACAGTTATATTCCCATAAAACTAATTATTATAAAACGTGACTTTTAATTGCCTTCATTTTAATTTATTTTCCAATATAACTTTATGAACTTTTTAATTTAAGTTGTAAAAACTTCGCTAGATATATTTTTTCGATTTTAATAGCTCGTTCTAATTAACCGATAGTATTAACGTCAGTTGACTACACAATATTTTACATTTATTCATATTTTCCGTGCCTGGCAGAACGCCCGCCGCAGTAGGTATACATTCAAAGAGAAATATAAGCCATTTCAGAGCTAATGGATTACTCGGAGAAAAAACAAAATAAATCATGTTAACACAGAAACGTGAACGAAATAGAGTAGGTGTGATTTAGTGAACAATGCCACGCATCCTGCCATCAGCTCGTAATGAACTGAGGAAATATTTTGTATAATGGACTGACCAAAGGTCCGAATTTGCGAAAGCCGTATAAATTGAGGCACCTAATCTTTAAGAACATCACTTTAAATAATTAAATAAAAAAAAAAGTAATTTATATAGAAATATGGAGTTTAAATTTAAACTGTCAAGTAAGCTGAATATATCCTTTATTATATGTATCAAAAAAAAAAATGTATCATGAATTCAATTCGTGCCCATACGTTTCTATTGCTTTTATGGGTTCACTTATTCGCGTCAGTCAGACGCCACTACAAATATATTTATTTCTACTTTCAACATGCTAGCTAGAACTAGCTAAAGCTAGTGCTTTCATTTCAAGGAACTAGTGTTCCTTATAAAATATTCAAAATTACTTTAGTTCACTTAATAATATGTTTCATAAAAGCTGTCGTTTTATATTTAAGATTATTAATATGAGGGATGGTGCTAAAATATCGAATTATAAATGTATTTTCTTAATAATTCAAGTTATGTATGACCAGCATTTAGCACAATTTAAAGCAAGACAGCAAATAATCGAAAATTTATTTTGATAGCATTTCAATGAGGTGTCGATGGGCTTTGACGAGGTTAAACGGTGCCTGTCATGTCATTCAATCTTCATCGTTTTTACATGTTTATAACATGACCACAGATTATGATGCATCTTTAATTTGGCCTTAATATTAACATTATACAAATATGCGTAATTCTATAATTATAATCCTATTTCTATCCTAATATTATAATGTAGAATTGTCATCGACTTAAATAAAGTTAAAAAAAAATGGAAGGTATAAACCTAAATAGTGTAAAAGTATTAAAGTTAATCGTAGATGGCGTATTTAGGATTCTGTAAGTTCGATTGAGACCTGTGTCTATCTTATATTTTAAGTTAAAAGTAATTTCATAAATGAAATAGGTTTTTGAAACTGTACAATAAGTCGTTCATCTAATAAGCCTTTAGTTAGTCTAAAAACTAGTGTGCAAGATTAACATCAGAAGGAAGTACGATACAATTATAATGTAGCTGGCCAAAACAGGCAATTAGGCAAACCTCAAATTACAGATAAAGGAACCAACATACTGCTCCAAGCACTGAGGAAATAAATACATTTGGAATTTAGTCAAATAATTATAATGCCTAATATGAATATTTTGTTTGATTAAAATAATTACAAATGAACTCGATTTTTAGTCCTTTTACTCAGACTATATAAATATTATAAGTCCTTAATTTATTTATACTTTAAATATTCTTAAAAAAATATTATACAGAATTATAGAATATAATAAATGTTGCCGTATATAGACTAGAGTATGAACATTCATATTTTTTTCAAATAGTATCGACCCAATTTCGTAATTGGCAAGGCGCCCGCGATTTGTTTAGTGGACATGGGAAATCCGTCAAAATTTACCATTAGTCTACATCATATGATGTATATGATTCTGACGTTTAGGTATGACTGTTAAAAATGAATTCTTATCATAACTTTTAACTTGACAAATGGGCGAGCTAGCAATTCTTATACAATTTTCTTATTTATATGAATGTAAAGTTGCTAATTAATGAAATATATAAAGGGTGCTTTTTACGTTGCTTACAAAATAAAAACAACGTTTTTTGGTTAATCGTTCCTCTAGAATCACTCTATCTGATAGAAAAAACCGCATTAAAATCGTTTGCATAATTTTAAAGACATACATAAAGGCAGACAAGAAAGCGATTTTATTTTATACTTTGTAATGATATACTTTCATAGTTTTATTGAATATGAAAACATTTATTATAACAAACAAGAAAGCTTAAATCACGCAGACAGAATGACGATTAGCAACGATTACTATAAAACATACTTAATAGTTATACTACATTATGCTATGGAACAAAGTTGAAAAACCCAGCGTTTGTCCATTCATCCGTCGTACTTATATAACGTGAATTAATTAATTTGCATTCAATTGTTAATTAGTGTTAAAGTCGGCAGCAGGTGACCACTCGAGGTCGAGAACAATCGACACGATAATTGCTCAGACGGATTAAATCTCATAATCATTACATTAGTTTTCTATAAAAGCTATAAATTGTCGAGCTAATGATGCCGATTCCTTTGATAAAGCAAAACATGGCAACTCAACATTTATATCTTGCCATAATTGGTCTTAAATGGCACTCAATTTTAAATAAGAATACCTAATAATCCGAACGGACATTTAAAAACTAAACAATATATTTTTAATTCCCTAATTGAGTTTGCCTTATTCATTTTTTTTAATCTCTTGCACACATTTCCAGTCAAGTAAAGTCATTCGTTGTTCTTTCGCACCAAAGAAGATATATGCGAAATACACGTAATAATTATTTACATATTTGAAGTTCGTCAGTTGACACCTCTGGTTGGAGCTCCGCCAGTATTACGTCTCTGGACCGGAACTAAATGTCCTTTTCATTTTCATTGATGATTATATCGTAAAACCGTAAATATATGTAGTTGTATTACTTCGTGGAATCATGTTTAATTTATAATGTATTTCACTAAAAACATATCAAAGACACCAATGAAAACTAATAATCTACAAATTACTCTTTTATTTAAAATGTCTGAAACATTTAATTGAATTGTTGTTATAAATACAAATATATATTTCCGCAAATTAGGGAAATGTTTCTAAACCTAAACAATCAAAAAACTATAATGTAATTGTTGTGTGCTCTTAATAACGAAATTATAAATACTGTAAGTACTTATTTAGGATGTATCATGAATTATTCCATTGTCTTATTGGAACATCAAACAGTCTTCAAAACCTTATCACTTTTCCAGTACAAGCTCATGACACAATATCAAAAGTAGGTCGATAGTCCGAAGACTACAAACGAAAAATAAACAATTCAAAACTTCGATCAAAATCGCTTTATTAATCTTCGTAAATAATAAATAAATAAAGTCAACGTATGGCATTTGTATAGTCGAATTTTCTTTTATATACGAGCGATATACAAAAATATTTTTTGTAAACAATCGAGCTTCTACCTTGGCTCCGTTCCAGTGTTAGTTAGATAATACCTATTATAAAATTCTATAATTATTTCATGTGACTTTTAAAATTGAATTGTTATCATATCGTTTCTTTAGTTATTTTATAAACAACTCCTTTAATTAAAATTCGTAGAATTAAAGTGTTCTAGATAATTTTTTAGGCTATCAATTGGTAATATGTATGTTTCAGGGTGAGCAATACAATAAAAAAATTTATCATATCTATTTATTGTGTAATAAATATTACCAGTATTTATATTACTTATATAAAAAATATTTTTTGTAATTCCATGACGATTAAGTGATACCAATAAGTGTTACTATATATAAGCCAAGTTGAATAAAGTATGTAACATTATATATTTGATTTTGTTTTTGACTACATGTAAAAACATACATTATAGAATGGAAAATATTTAGGACGGTCTATATGCCAAGAGTAAGAGAAAACTCTTATAAAGTATGGTATTATTTTTTTTAATTTCAGACTTCGTATAGGCAAGCATAAACAATTCAGAATGATTTTTTACCCGTAGTTTTTTTTAATCAACATGTGTGAAAATTTAATTTATTTAATAACCCTTATAAAAGAATTGGTTAATAAACAAATTCCAAGCTTTTATAATGAATTTTAAGTTAACACTAAACACGTGTCGGACAGGCGTTCAGGCGATACACATTAAAATTAAATAATAGCTCAAGGCCTCGTTATTTCTGTTTTATGTAAGCGGACAGATGTGTTAGGTTTTTATCGAATTCATCATTTTCCTGCCATTAGAACTTTTTATATGTCTCCGTACATACATACGTACCTACTACCTATGTAGATAGTTATAATACGTATGTATACGTATGTATTAGACAGTTTTTATAACGTAGGTATTTCTCTAAGATTCATAATCTTTTTTTTTAAAGATATAAGAAAACAAAATAAAAGACATTCGACAAAAATTAAAGCTTAAAAAAAAGATTCATAATATGTTAGTGTTTTGTTATTTTCGTGAGCGAATTTCAACGATAATTTTAAATCCTTCAAGGTTTAGAGCAAAGCTGTTCATGGTGGTAGGTGCTAAGGTACCTTAAAGGTATCTTGATGGACTGTATATCTTTCAAAAACTACCACAACATGGTCCCAAGACTATAATCCGCTGTTTAGGTCAAATATATATTTATTAGGCTTAAATAGTTTATCAAGTCTTTGGTTCTCTTTCTCTTTCTATGCTCTTAGGCCCTAAAAATATGTTACTAAGAATGTTAGTTACTAAGAAAGTTAGACTGAATTTTAACAGAACCTTAAGTTTATATGGCACGGTTGACTTTGTATCTTACTATAGCTTCAAAGAAATAAAATCTCGAACATATCACGCGTGACTGCAATTCTAAGAACCATTTCGATGGCCTGTCATTTCAAGTACCAAGAAATATTCATAGATAAAGGCTCAAACAATACTATTTGTATGCAGTTTATTTATCGATAATGACAAATTTATTTCACAGGTAGGTACTATGTTATGCTTCCAATATATCTAAATGAAATAATAATCAGATGTTATCTCTAGATTATAGATAAAGTTTGGGTCATTTTGTGCCCAAACTAATTTAAACTTTATTACGAGTTTTAAACATAAAATCTGGTAACATTTCTATTCGCAATATGCTAACAGAAGTTCGGTAGATATCCTTTCAGTTTTTCTCACTTAACGTTCCTATAAGAAAGGCTTTTAAATATTAATGATAGTCGTACAAATTAGAACAAATATAAGTACATCAACCTAGTAGAAAATAAATTAGTATAACAGAATTGTCTAAATGCGTTAAAATACCATGGCTCGAAGGTATAACAGTCAAACAATTCTCCCAGGAGAAATATAATGAATTGGACATAGATGTCATTATAGCTACAAGGCTATCCGTCGTATGGATAATTGCTTTTTCAGACAGGATATTAAAAAGACAAATACGCTTTGAAAAGAAAATTATTGAGTAACATTAATTTTCTGAAAATAAACTTATATTTGTTCAATTTTGAAATTATTGATACGTGTTTTGTTAAATATTTTAAATATGTAAAATTTCTCACTAGCACAGACTGATAAACATATAAAATATTAATACTCATAACGACCGAAGTCAAGTGATAATAAAATTGGTATTTTGTATTCCTATGAAGGCTGCAATGAGGAAGTCTAACAATTCGTAGACATCAGAATCTGATAATAAACAGATAACCTTCGTATAAATTAGGGCCGAAATAAAAAGCATGTCAAATGTATGCGTGACGACTGACGATGTATGCATTCGTGATTAGCCACACCTGTACCCATTATTATATTATACATTTATTATATAACTAAAAACAACGCCTTCAACTTTACAATTTGACCTATACTGCCAATAAGGAATATAAAACTGTCAAGATAACGTATATAACATTGAGGGTTATATGCGTTGTTATTATAAAAGTTAGGTTAAGATTTGATTTTGCAGAAGAGTCCGCCAAAGCACCCGGGACTCTTAACGCGGGACAGTGGAACACTGTGCGGTTTTGAGTCCGACATAACCTACTTTCTCACCCCCGGGATTGTAGGCATGCGTGAGCATTTTCCCACGGATAAAAAAGATTTGAATTTATAAAGTATAAATGAAAAGTAATTATGTGTTTCTTTATAAAATAGATGGAGAGTGGTCATTGCCGCCCATGAACACTCCTGCAGCTTCACAGCTCTAGAGAGAGTTGCTAGCCTTTTAAAAAGAAATATGCTCTCTTCTTGAATTTGTGTTTGATACAATACTGTACGCTATCTACACATATCTCAATAATAATCTAATCTTTAACTATTGAAGTGTTTATAAAAAACACTTTTTCAATAATCCTTTATCGATAAATAACAATGCACATACCGCCTAATGAAATAATTCATTAGACAAAACGAATGCAAATACATTCCAATACGGTCAGTGTATTTAGAGAATTTGAAATTTATTAGTCCTCTTTAATAATTAATAGCGTTGCTGTAATGTTTTAACTTTTAAAAGACTGTGCCAACCTTTACCCCTAAGTGGATATTTGACATATAAAAAAATACCTCTATTATAAAGATCGCCGACCTTTTATGAATAAAAATGTTAATATATCCGTTGCCACGCCTTAACGTGGACGAATTAAAAGTAATCAAAGCAATAATAGTCTAAAGGTCAATTTCGGTGTTGCGTATCATATCAGAAACTTAAATAATTAAGAATATAAGCAAAGAAAATTTATACAAACGAATGATAAAGATGTTTATTCTATTATAGCGAAGACGATATTATAAAGGTCTTTTTCTTTGTATAAAGTCCAAATCTATATCTTAGTGTAAACATTTTCAGAATACATACTTAATATTATGTGTTTCAAAGTCGATAATAATTTTGGTTGAAATTGTAAACAGAAATTGTAAAAAACTTGCGCAAGAGTTTCGTCTATATCAAAATACAAAATCTCTGGCGGTCTCATTAATCAGTGTTTATTGTCTATGCATTAATAAGGCGTATAAAAATTAGGTCAGACTAGAACACAGTGATAAAGCAGTAGTGCATTACTTCAAAGGCGCCGCCAGTTCTTATCACCGAACACAGGGCTGCGCTTTCCATAAACACCATACAGATTAAAAATATAAATACTGATAAATTATCTTCATATCTTTATGGTACGATGTTTCGTTAGCCTTATCCATAGTCGCATACTTTGTTGCTTGGTAGTTGATACATTAATTTTTTATCAAATTTAAAATTTTAATATTCAATAAACAAAAACCATTAGTAAGGAGAAAACAATTCAATGCCTCCAATTCATATATTCGTTTATTAATTTATTTCAACATCTCGACTATTTTCTTTTGCGAAGTACAATAAAAAGGCAAATGGCAACCCTCGCCAATAGTCCGACAAATTGTTATTGAGCTCTCCTCACGATATGTGCGATATGGCAACCTATAGCTGACCCTAACTTCATTATCTATATTATGATGCATATAGAAATACTTAGTCATTTAGCACAGATAAAATGTAGCACGATTTTCGTATAGTGACACATACAGTCATCTAATTATCTCAGAATCACGTAATTTAATTGTAAAAAATCAAATATCAATATTTTTTGTTCCATTATTACTTAAGAACATAAAAGTGCACAAATGATTAATGCTCCCGAATTTAAAAATAGTAACACTAGTTTCCCATCGTATAATTTAAATTATAATTCTATTGTTATTTCAAATTAAGATTACATATAATAATACTACAAATAATGCAAATAAAAAATACACCATAGAAATATTTATTAACGTACTTATACAAAAACAAGTCTCGAAATTCCATTATTATATATTTTTATCGTGGAAATATGAATTTAAATAAGCATCCCAGTTTATTATAAAATGCCTTATCTTTATAAAACGTGCCTTTTGAATACATTTTAGTGCAAGGATCTGCGCATGAGATAAAAATATAAAGGTGTATAAAGTGCATAAACGTCGGTTTATGTAAAAATAGAATAAAATATAAACTAAAAACTTAGTTGGAACGTAGATTGTAGATACTTATTAGCAGATCATGTTTCTTGTATCTGAATCTAAATATATAAAAGGAGAAACTGATTGACTGACGGACATATCAACGCACTGCCTAAACGGCTAAACGTAGGCACTTGAAATTTGGAAGGGACGTAGCTTAGGTACCGTAGAGGTGCACTAAGATAGGAATTCCCGAAGTTCCCGCGGGATTGGGAATTAGCGGGAAAATCCTTTTGTGTGAAAAATCTAAACCGCTTAAGTTAGGCGCTTGAAATTTGGCATGCAGGTACTTAGGGATCTTTCTATCTCTATCCAGGGATGATATTGCACTAAGCATTGTAAGATGTAAGCATTTATAGGAAATTTAATTTTCAACATATCCACGAAACTAGTTGCCTAAAATACGAAGCAGTCAAATGTTTAAAGTAAATTTGGCAGATGCGCCAGTATGCTAGCTAGGTAGGATGTAATGGGTTCCTCCACAAGCGATTTATACCCTTTTATGAGCAGTCGACGTAGTGGAACTATTAGCATTCTTGCATAGATTCCTCGCGGTGCGTTTGATGCGAGATGCGAGACGAGACGGCAAGATAATTAAAGAATTAACGGCCTGATACGTGGAGGATGTTTTTATCGCGATAATAACCATCGACCCACTTGCACTAATTCACAGCTACCGAGCCTTGATACCAGTATGAGATTTAGCGAGCGTCAAATTGATTTTCGGGGTCGATCCGGAGTTTTCAGAATTCGTATATTCGTTTCATAATTTATTGCGTAACGGTCGAAGTTTTCGTTTTCGTATTTGGTACATTTTTTATGAAATTATAATGTTGTTGCGATGATAGTGTTACTGGTGTAATTTATTGATACCAGTTTGAATGTGAACAAGTAACATTACATCGAGTCAATACTATAATAATTAATTCTTTCGTTAGCTAATAACATACCTGCTGAGTACAAATTTATGACTAAGCTTAATATTTGATTGTATGAAACATTTAGTTAACATAAACTAAGCCGAAGGTTAAAGGTAGCTAAAACGCATTTAATAGTATAAATTAATGTCAGTAGTCATAACAAAACATACAGATAATGTAGGTACAATGCTGTGAATTACTATCAAAGGTATTAATTTCAATGATTCGTAATTACAGTCATAAATTGGAGATGTAGGCGCATGGTTAACCTTAACCGTGTTATTTACCAAGGGTATTATTGTTTTTCAATTTTGAATTAAACATTATAGGAAAACATGCATATATTATATATGAAGCTATTCTATTTTTAAATCTTAAATGTAACGTAACGAACATTTTAGCTACCAACGATTCGTATTCTAAATTCAAAACTACCAACCAGGAAGACAAATAACAATGTAAATTATACGTAAACAGTCTACTTCATTTATCTGTGTGTTGTTTAATCTGTGCAAACTCAAAAAGGACACGTTAACAAGCAAGCAAATATTCTTGAAAATAGCCGCCTAAATGGCTCGCAAGGCTAATATGAATGGAGGCGTCAAACGGTTGGCATTCCTAGACCGACCTGTGACCTGATTACAGTCTTATTGGGTCACGGAAGATCTGATTATTCGTGATTTAATTTGTAATTTAAAATTTTATGGCCGTCTGCTAAGGTATATTGTCTTTGCTACATTCCTTGTTGGTAGGAAATAGTCGTAGGTTTTAATATTTTGTAGCGTATAGGGAATTATTCCCTGGTTCACATTTAAGATGAAACGCAAATTGTTTTGTAGGATAAATATTTTATTGAACACTCATAATATGAAGCTTCAATAAACATCTTTACTTTTTTGTTATTATAGAACTTCTGACAATTACTAGTACAAAATAAGATGTTGAAAGAACTTTCAAAATCGCTTCAGTATTTTATTCCCAAACACTTTGAAAACTTGTCCTTTTGATAATAACTAGGTATAAAAACATTAACTTAGGAACTTTAATAAAAAATATCTCAGACCTACGTACCTACAGATCTTTTGCTAGTGTACCTACCTTAAATTTTTCATAACAAAATATTCTAGCAACACTATAATAATGCCAAAATTGGTACCACTAGCCGCTTTGATTAAATCACGCGTCTAAGGAAAATATCCATATAAAACCGAGCAAACGATCTCACGGATAAAGGTATTTACGCTCACTAGGCCAATATTTGTGCTCAAGCAGGTCAAGCAAAGACGTCGACCATTCGCAAGTGCAAATTTCCAAGATAAAAATAATCTTTACTGGTTAAATAAAGATTATGCGCTTAACACGCTCGGTAATAAATAATATTTCGTGATAACGGTGTGCAACAATGGCTTTTGAATTGTAAACAACCACAAGTTGCGAGCTATGTAATCAAAAATATTAAATTTAATGGATACAACGTAGATGAAACAAATCTATTCATTTATTACATTAATGATGCACCTATATATTATCAAAATAAGTCTCTGTCTTTATTACGAAGTTACTACCTATTTCATACCTGAAAACTATGTTAAGAGGAATAAAATTGTAATTAAAAAATATACATATTAACAAAGTAAGAAAATTGACATCTATATATATAAAAGAAAGTCGTGTTAGTTACTTCACTTTTAACTCAAGAACGGCTGAACCGATTTAGCTGAAAATTGGCAGGGAGGTAGTTTAGAGCCAGGAGAAGGACATAGGATACTTTTTATCCAGTTTCCAGGGGAATGATTTTTTTTATAAAAGTAAACGCGAACGGAGTCGCGGGCAACAGCTAGTATTATATAAATTCTAACTTCTACTTAAATCTCTAACGTCAAGTAAAATAATGACAATATTATTCAAATTCATTTTACAGTCAAATCACACAAATATATCGTACATATTTAGCGTATACGAGTACATATATGTATATTCTTAAAGTCTTATGAATTCTCGTCACAGTTGGGGATTTTATAAACAAAAGCAGAATTAAAACGACAGTCACTTTAAACGCAAGGAATAAAAAGTGTATTTTTAATATTGTATGATAATTACGTTAATGGATCGCAATAATTGTGGTAAAATATTGCTACTTAAAATGCTAATTATTCCTATCGACTCACAATGTTTATTTATTCTTAGCCAAGTCGTTGATGGAAAATGTGACATTTAATTTTTGATTGGCAATCTAGCAAATTATAGCAAAATAAACAAAACGTAGCTGGTCAATGGAATTAAGCTAGTTAAACACTAGAACCAATAATCATAAGAACATACCAAATAAAGTATGACATAATAATTCCGATCATAAATGTTATCTACTAACATGGACGGAGTTTCTTTATACTTATGAAAGTCACATAAAATCACTTTTAGTGGAATTAAAATAAGCTTGTAATTACAAATTAAAAGTATTTTCTCTACTACTTTTCTCTAATGTCAAACAACATTTTCTTATGAACACATTTCTAACAAAACTGTAAGCAGAAACCTGGACCTTCAATATTTATTGTTTACAGTCGCTGTCTGCAATATTATATTTTGGCACCGACGTGCAAACACAAACCGACTATTTAATACATTGTCTATCAAACTAGAATGCTAACATACCAAATGTTTACTTTAAATGTGACAACGCAACGATTCTATTTAAACATTACTATATTTTCATGAATAACACAACTCTTCAATACAAGGACCTATTTTATATCAAACAGTTAAGTATATATAAATATATCCATAAACTAAATAACCAATAATAATTCCATTCAATAATTGACGATTCATTAACACAAAGGTTATGCAACGATTATAATTTACGGCCAAGTGGAGACCGTCCTTCGATACCCACTCGAATTGTATAAGAGCACTTGAATCGACGAAATACACGAAAAAAACGCAAACAGTGAATTCGTTAATGTTACGATGTTTCGTAATAGGGCCGAGTGATGGCGGGTCCCTCCCATATCGTCGGATAAATTGACCTTACATCAAGGGCACCCAAATGAATTGTATTAACTCGAGTTACGTTAATTTATTATTTTCTTAGCGCAGCACTTCCGCCCTTTGAGCTGTAGGAAGTGATTAAGTGTTATTTCGATAAAAAATAACAAAAGTTTGTGTTATTAATTCTAACAACCAAATGTTCATGTGTGAAGGTAACGCGAGCTCTATTTCGTTTCAAGCCTGACATGCATTCAGTCACGTTTTATATTTTAGTTTACAATAGCTTGTATTTTTCTAGAACAACGCTGTTAATAAGTACCTTCATAAGGTAACTTTTTGTTTTACAAGAATAAATCTCTGTTTTTGTATTGGTAGCATTAAAATTTAGAGGAATGCCGTATTTCATTGTCCACAATGTCTTCGTTTTCGTTTCTAATCAGGAACAGTTTAAATGTGAAGGCTCATTATGCACGCCGTGTGGCGTATTCGTATACGCGTTGTATGTGTGCGGACGCTAACGTGTGTGGGTGGGCTATAAACAAACACACAATTAACATCCATTCATATGTGTGGAGGCCTTGTCCGATTCATGTGTGCCACGCTTATCAAGAATATATTCTTAATGTTAAGTACAATATGGCTTACAGTAAAATATCTTTAATGTGACTTCGCAATAACTTGTAAGTCCCGTTTTATTTACATTTTATGCGAGTTCTCATTGCATAATGCCCCTTTGCACGCCCTTGCGTGCTTGTTGCATTTTATAGCTTTGCTTATTTTTCAACTTCGAAGTGTAAGAAGATACGTTTCAATGATTCTAGTATCCTTTATTGCCCACACCACGTATATACTATAAATAAATATTACTTAAGCATAGATAAAAGCTATCATGGTACTATCGAACGATAATATCGAGTTAAATAAATGTGGCTTGCCGTGTTGCTAATGGGAACATTTAAGATTTGAAGTATATTCGTTTTTGTTTTTAGGGTTCCGTAGCCAAAATGGCAAAAACGGAACCCTTATAGTTTCGTCATGTCCGTCTGTCCGTCTGTCCGTCTGTCCGTCTGTCACAGCCGATTTACTCGGAAACTATAAGTACTACAG
>DWAJ01001535.1:0-21789 GCA_018238005.1 Eurema mandarina | reverse complement strand
CAACCAATCAACGCTCGCGCACCCGACGATCACGCGCCCCGCGCGCCGCGCCGCTATCTCGATACCTTATTTTTGACTTCTGCGCAGGTTTCGTTCAGCGCTAAAGATTCGTGACGCGTACTATACCGTATGATGTACGATAGCCGTATCCGTATGTAAGTGTAATAAACAGCCTATAGCAATCTTTTTTTACTGAAAACACGTCTATTAACGTGTATTAATATAAAAAATGCTTTTTCAAATCCAACGTTAGTGCGTGTGTTTTTAACAACTATTACACGATCGAAGATTCAAGTTATATAGGCTGTAAATAAATAAATAAATATGTAAAATTTAGCTGTAGGTATCTGATTACGAATTTTAGGACAAATCTTAAAGCGTTCTTTTATAAAAGTTACAAGATACAACACAGACGATAAACAATTTTTGTGCGCATCTCGTTTTCCATAAGAAACACAGAATGTTTAATAACTTTTATACCAACAAGTTTGGCTCCGATATGCACACATCGTAACCGCTGATTTCGCTGTAGAATTTCAATGGTATTAGAAATCAAATCACTTAGAGAGAACTAGATTCTAAATAGGCTTAGTAAGAATAATGAAGCTACTAGAAGCTGATACTCACGGCTTGTCAGTAGAAGCGCGCGAATACAGTTCAGCGGCGGCGAGCAGCAGAGAGCGGCGCGCCCGCACGAGCCATCGCGAGTCGCCGCACGCGCCGCGCGCCAGCTCGCGCGCCAACTCGTCACTGCGGTCTAGTAGGAATCTGGGCATAGACAAATCAGTAGAAAAATTATTAGATGTACATAGAAAAAGAAGTTATTCCTTCACTATTACAATCATTAATTAGAAAAAAACAAGGTATAGTATAAACTTTGACTCCCCTTCCCCCCCTTATAACCCTTTTTCCAGTTAAAAAGTAGCCTATGTTTTATCTCTAGATCATCTGTGTACAAAATTTCATTACAATCGGTTCAGCGGTTTGGTTGTGAAAGCGTAAAATTATAATAAGTTCCTACCTCTCGCACAACCTTTTGGGGGTTGCGGTTGGTTAAAAAAAAGTAACCAAATTTCGTTGTAATCGGTTCAATAGTTTTAGCGTGATGGAAAGACAGACAGACAGACAGAGTTACTTTCGCATTTATAATATTAGTATGGAATACATGAATAATACGCGAACGAAGCCGGGCATGTCGCTAATTTCTAATAGACTCGACGCTTAAACTTTTATGCAGATACTCGTACTCTTTCACGAAAAACTTATAAAACTGAAAAGCACGCAGATAGTTGAAGATAAATAGCTTATAGGTACACCGCACTCACCTCGGATAATCTAGATTAATTGTATGCATCTTCATAATAGACAGGCACAAAGTGACGTTCGGTGTGAACTCGTAACTGAATTCTTCGCGTACTGCGTCGTTTCTGTTAGCATTGGTTGACAGGTTCCAGTCCATGCAAGTGACGCCACTTGCGGCGGAATCGGAGTTGCTACTGGTTATGAAGTTTTCGTCTTCTGCGTTAGATTTTTTATTCATGGTCTGGACGTAGCAATCATCGCAAACGCGAAACTTCACTCCACTGGGATATGTCGGGACCTTAAAAAATGCTTTAGTATTAAATATAGGCTATAAAAAACGTAAAAATATAGAAAGATAGAATAGTGAAAAAAAAATATTCTTATTAATCTATACGAATATATTAAGAAGTAAAGTTTGTGTGTTTGCTAAGATGTAAGGGGTAATCTCGGGATCTACATAACCGATTTTAAAATTCTTTCACCAATAGAAAGTCACATTATTGCTGAGTGTCATAGGCTATATAAAAAAAGGATCGTTAACATTATACCCAACGAAGTGAGCACGAGTCAGCTAGTACTATATACGCAAATTGTTTTCGGAACTGTTTCACGCTAAAATTATTGATTGGATTTAGCTTAAACTTGGTACGCCAGAAGTTTATACTCTAGGATATATAGTTATTCTGTTTTTTCTACGGGAATAAGAAAAAAAGCAGATATTTACCTGTATTCTGTTTCTCGAACACGCATGACATATCAGACGACCGCAGCGCCTACAATGGTGCCGCCGTATGATCATGGAAAATATCGTTATTTTACACAACATACATTTATCCACCGTGTAATCCTCCACCCATTGATCTTTTGTAGGCACCTGTTCTGGCATAACAAAAGGCCTGGAAACTCCTTCTAAGTTTATCGAATCAATAGACTGTAACAACGCGTCATCCCATGGCTTTGGCGGCGAAGGACAAGTATTCCTGGTATTTTTCATATCCAATGCCTTTTCAGCGTAAAACCTCAACAAGGAATCTACTGAATTACGTGATATCACGACTGTTTCAATTGTCTTCATATTGTAGTAGAGATAATCACCATTTGAATCCGTTTTCAAATTCGGTGATATTTTATTCAAAATATCAGTAAGAATTTCAAGCTTGCCGTTCATCAATAGCTGCTCTACCATTAAAATAGGTTTCTCCATTAATTCCCAAAACAGAGGCCTTAAATTTGGTTCCATTCCTAGAATGATTTGCAGACTTATCCTCAAATTTTCGAATGACTGCCATGATGTCGCGTGGTTATTTATATATTCAAGACAAACTTTTAGTATGTCAACATTTCTGACTTTGGATACTTCAGCGAGTATTAGATCCAACGCTTCTGATTCCGACAAACGGGCGAGTAACTCTTTGACTACAGATGAAGTGGCTTGGCTCGAATACTCAAACAATTGACGCAGTAAGTTGATGACTATTAAATTTTTCATGTGTTCTGTTACTTCGTGCATGTCCGCCCAGTCTAAGCAGAGTTTAAACTGAAATAACAATTTATTAGTATGGATTGATTTGACAATGAATTAAAAGTTACATAAATTAAGTCATAAAATCTACCTGTTGACTGTCCATAAGAACTTCGACTATATGCTCAGGATTTTCAATAGATTGTTCATAAATAGCATACCAGTGGTTGACCCCCATGATTGAAGATATCTACAAAAATATTATGAGTTTTAAAAACGAACCTTTATTAATTTACCTAAAAAGATCAATAAAATTATTTACTCACCTGTTCATAAAGCGGTATCTTAGTTAACCAATTTGTACACTTTTCGTATAAGTCTTCTTCCACTGCTGAACTATCAGACACGAAGCGTAAATATTCAACTGCTTCTAAAGCACCTTCAGCAGGCCAACAATTCAGATTGTTTAATATTAAATCCACTTTCAACTCTGAACATTTCAAGTATTGACAATACTTCCAGTTTTGGTTTACTTTCGTGTTCGTTGCCAGTTTAAACAATATTAAATCTCTCAGGTTGTTTAAATTAGCGCTGTGCATAACTTGGCGTTCAGAAAGGGAATCTAATATTTTGAGGCACTGCATAATTTTTCCACATTCTAATAACTTTGGGATAAAAATAAAAAGCTTATCAAGATCAATGAAAGTGTGCAATGAAGCCAAATATTTGTTGTTATTAAATAAAACTTTGGTGTGATTGAATCTTTCTAGGTCCATGTATTTGTTTAAACATTTCGTTCTAGCGTCAATACTTTGCTGCATGTCTTGTTCATTATCGGGTGTATGGATTTTTTTAATAATATGCGCAAGAACCCAATTGTGTAAAACGACGTATGTAAGACATTGAGGATCCGGAGTGCGAGGTAAAGGCGCAAAATCGGCTACAGGGTCCACAAAGAGCTTCTCTTCAGGATTCTTATATTCGAATACAGTATGAAGCAGCGAATTGAAATTTTCTTCACTAGCTTCCTTTGATGATCCAACTAAGGAAATCGACGGACAGAAATTTAGTATTAGTTTGGGGATCAAGTTCACGTTGAGTTTTTTACAAATTGGTTCCAAAAATGCTATAGGCAAATCTTTACTATTTATCATTTTTCCGAATATATCATGTAAATGTCTCTCTAGGACGGCAAAGTAAGGAGTATCTGGTGTTGACGACACATCTTTGAGCATGTTTTCTTGCTCTAGCTGGGCCACCGATTTAGTATACATATAACATTTTCTAAGATAGTGTACCCTTGACTTCTTTGAAGCATTACGTGTAACTTCAGCAATATTGCATATATCTTTGTCAGATGTTGCGACAACGTTCATGTAAATTTGATGATATCTTTGCAACAAATTTTCATCTGCTTTGTTGGTTTCGTTTGGATTAACTATATCTTCTAAATCCTGGCACCACTGTCTCAGCTCTTTTGAGAGCTGGTTAAGTTTACAAAATTCTTTGTGTTTAATTGGAATACGACAGTCTGTAATTAAGTCACAAATATTATCAGCGAAATCAAATGATTTATCTGTGTTACCGAATATTTCAAAAGTCACACTAGCTATGTCCTCCACGAACCGTATGTAGTTGGTTTTCTTTACTGAACCTACATCAGTGCTACTTCTAACTTCTGCAAGTTTCCTCTCTACGACATTGATGAGACCATACGTTATCTCTCTGTTGAGACCACTGCTAATGAGGATATCTACGGCATTAATAAATGGAGAATTCTGATGATTATAAAGTTGGAGATGTGGATGACGAGAACCTAGCTCAAGTATATCGAAGGAATGTGGAGCCCTATTTACAGCGAGGAAGCCTTCCACCAGACCCATCACTTCGGTGGACACAACGGAGAGAGCGGATAATTCTTTCGTGGGGTATCTAGAGCAGTCGCGATAGCAAGCTATATTCTTTATTTTAGATATGAGATTCCTCAGTTGTTCGGTAAATGTTACTTCAGTAGCTATTTCGGAATCAAACAGATCAAACATCTGAAACAATAGAAGAGTTGAATCTGGTCAGTAAATTGTATATATAATATATAACTATACCTAAAGTAATTGGCCGTCGCGTCCTATGCTTATTCCCAATGCCTAAAACAGTTTATAACGTTTATTATTAATATGAAGAATAGTATGTAAAAGCATTACTTTAGAAAAGCTATTTGGTTTTATTAATTTATTAATAATTATCTGATTTTTTTTTCCAAGATTTAGAAGACTATAAAATAGTACTATGGTGGTATACCACCTTAGAGTATACTCTAACTAGATATGTGCCTTTATGGTCTAAGAACCAACTAGCAATTTACAAGAAAAACGTCAATCTAATAATCGTCGACTTATATTGTCAATGTTTTCAACAAATATTATTTTTATCCTTTCCTTATTTGCCTGTGTTTCACGTTCAGTACAATATTTATTTAAATCTAAAGCAAGTATATAGTTTTTATTTTAACTACGAAATACTGAACAAAAACGACACCTTAAAAATATATTAATTTGCAAAAAAATTCATATTATGCTCACTGATTTAGTGGCATAAGGCATTGGGCTTTAAGCATGTTGGGATATATGTATAGCGGAATTTAAAGACTAATGTACTATCCTGATACATAATTTCTATCCCAAAAATGGCTAAGCTGATGGGAAGGGTAATGATTTATTTTTAATTTAAACGAAGAGGCTCAGGTTTAGTTTGAAATGAGTCAAACGAAAGGGGGGGACATATACTAAGGAAATTAATTAGTTTCAGTTCCTTTAAGCCGTTTGTGTTAAAAATAATACATATCAAAAAAAATAACGATTCGACGATTTAAGTAGTAGATCATGTTTATTGATGCAATGTTTACAATGTAAAATGAGTCGTTATAAAACTATATATATGTATGTGTAATTAATTTATGTATAGTTTCTGCCATCTCAAATCAACAACGTACTGTATAAACATGTTATAATGTAGCCGTTGTTATGCCAACATTATTGGGTTAATGACTCGATATCTGTAATATTCCTTGATAAATAACATCTAGTGAATGCGGAAATATTGTCTCGTAGTTTAAATACAAACAGACTAATATTTATCGAATATCGACTATGGGCAATGATATTATATGTTATAAGCGCAAAATTTTGAAGACCCAAAAACATCCTAATTAGAACGTCTTGCCTTAAGGTGATTGGTTGCCAGTGTAAAAACTAAACTAACTATCTGTTTTTTTCTTGTTGGTTTTATCATTTGTTTATAATTTTTAGAATATGACAGAAAATGAAATAAATACTTCGTCAAGGGATTCTTCGTGGGGACATATTTATTACAAAAGTGTGTACTTATTTCTATTATTTCAACAACTTATATTCAATTAATTCGCTTTAAAAGAACAAATTTAATTTAAGACTTGTTTTCAGACAGTTCAAGGAATTATGTTAAAAAACTTTTTGATGGTATAGTTCAGTATAAATCATTGAAAGATTTGTACGGAGCATACAAATATCATAAAATATCTACATTAGCAGCTGTAGCTCGATTATGGAATATAATTAAAGTCTGGTTCATCATTTATCTTATAATGGCCGTGCCTCTGTGGTGTAGCAAAGGTATGTATACTGACCGACTGAGGTAAATGTATATTACCTATAGGCTATAGTTAAAAAGTGTTTAAATACTAGAGATTCCAGTGTTTAAAAAATAGTTTTAAATTTCTACTAATTTGTACAATATTATTTTTACTCGCTAGATATCGGAACAGTATGTGTTCATTCAATATAGCATTTTAAAGGGTAAGATGTCAGTCAGGCATATATAAACTATCTGCGAATTGCGATCCGAGATTTCCGTTATTTTTTTTTATATTTAATAGTTGCTTTGTAGACTGGGTAGGTATAGCGGTTTCTAGTTATAAGTTTGAGTTCCTCACTCCCCACGTTTTAAATTTAGATTTATTTAAATATACGTCGAAAAGTATCAATTAAATTTCGACAATAGGTAATGAATACATAAAAGATATCAAACATTACATTCGCCCGTTCTATTAAATTAAAAAGCTTATGACTTTCACAAAGTAAAAAAAAATCTTCATAAATTCTTACTGTTTTTAACCGCCTTCAAAAAAAAAGAGGTTACTCAATTCGACCGTATGTTTTTTTTTGTTTTATGTTTGTTCGCCGATAACTTCGTCGTTTATGAACCGATTTTGATGATTTTTTTTTCTGTTACAAAGCTTGAATAGAAAAACAGTCATGATAGTAGTAAAGATATAGCCATAGTTGAAATAAATTGTCTAGATATTGTAATAAATGTCAATAAATTTTCAGGATGGTGCTGTTGCTGTCTGTTTTGTAAATTTTTCAAACCTGAACAAACAATTCAATACGCTAAATTATACCTTCATAACAACCCGCCTGGCGTCCTTAAATCTGAACAGAGCGAGATACATTACAAGCCAACGGAATACGAAATAAAATGTTACGAAAAATTCGATCATATCTTAAGAACTATATAAATGTGTGAGATATATAAATTTTAGTAGCTTATCCTAAAAATATAGTACTTTAGAATATTGATAGTTTTGACTAGGTCAACAGATTTTGACCATTCCTTTTTTATTTATAAGCTTTGTATGTGGTGCCAGTTCTGGCTATCTTCAATAAAGAATTACTCTAAATTATACATAATATATGCAATATATATGGTAAAATAAATTTGATTTAACTTCTGATTTATTTTCCTATAAAAAGTATCTGAGACTGCTATCATCTTACAAAAACATTCAAAACCAATAGTTAATTAAAATAATATACACATGGTAATAGTAATTGTATATCACTCACCTCTAAAATTTGATTAGCCTTAGGGAAATCATTATGATATAATGCCAAAGCAACTAAGCAGTTTGGCTTGGCCAGCATTATGGATATGAAGTCTACAGATGTTGTTTTAGTAGTGTATGCTGAAATAGAGTAAGATTTATAATTTAATAATATGTAATATAACATAGTTAAATATAACAGACATAAAGATAGTACCTTCATCCGATGCTGAAATAGTAGATGTGATCATCTCTTGTTCCTTATCTGGCTTTGGATTAGTGTGCCTTCTTCTGACTTTAGTTTTCTTTCTTACAATTTTTGCATCAAATTCTTGATCTTCATCCTCACTGCTGTTATCCACCTCTACATAATCCATACATAGTTTTAATTGTATTGGACTCAAATTTGGCGACAAAGTGGATACCAGGTGCATCTTCCACAGTGAATGATTCACTACATCGAGAAGTCTTCTCAATCTAGCCCTAACGCCCACATCAGGACAGTTAATAACCTCCCTCTTTTCACTCAAACTTTCCAAGCAAACTTTCAAAGTTTCCAATAGAACTTGTGTTGTTAAAGAATTGCACATGAACCCTGTGTTTGAACTCTTGACACTTTTAGAACTTTTGCTCTGCTTTTTTGAATAAAAGTATGAACATTCAGAGTGTGTTCCACAAGGAAAGTCCTGATTGTGCTCATAACAGGAGAAATATTCAAATCTCAAAAACAAACAAGAGAATATATTTTCTATAACTTCAATGCAACATTGTAAGGGTTGGATTGATAAGACTAGACGCTTTATTTCCTCCATAGAGTTAGTTAGTACATGTTGATCTGATTCAGTTTCTGATGAATCAAGAATTGTATCAATTACTTTTATAATTGTACAGTAACTTATATATATTGAAGTATCCCAATTTGTTCCAGATGATTTCAGTGTTTTGCTATCTGATTTATTGCTAAGAACTTTAAGTTCTGTAATAAAGTCATTGTTCATTTTCAATAGCTGTGTTACTTTATATCTGTCCATTTTTGAAAGTCTACAGACTTGTGATATAACTGTTAGAGCACTTTGCATCAATACTTGGCTGAATATAGAAGTTGTTATTATTTTACAATTATTCTCTAAGCAAAATTTGATTAATGTTAATTCTCTTTTCACTTCTATTAAATAGAACTGTAATTGCTTATCATTTGAATTAAATGTATCTAAGATTGAGAAAATATTGGTTAACTGATTGACTAGGGAATTTAAATCATAAGTTTCTGGACAGTTAGTTAGATCAATGAGTACCATTATCAACAGTTGCTTTGTGAAATTATTGATTTGAAATGTTACAGTTTTCATATCATGCAATTGCTGCTTGTATATTTGTGCAGCCTTTAAGAGCCAATGAACTTTTTCCTCATAACATAATTCTATCATATATTCTGCTGTAAGTTTGAAATCTTTTTGTGATTCATTATTATGCAGACTGTCTGTAACACTGTGAATCAAACTTGGTTGATCATGAGGTACTAAACTCATTAAAATTTGCTTTTGGTGTTGTTTAAAAGTATCAGTAAATATCAATTTGAGAATTTGAGTTGTGTAATTAGGTAAATAATTCTGATCATATTTTGCCAAGGACAATAATGCTACAAATTTATCAGGTCTGTTTTCTATGACTTCATTTTCTAAAACCTCCATATAAACCTTGTGGATTTTTTGAAGATCATCATTCTGGGTTTGAATTGCTTTTAGGCAGTCTTGTATATGTATCAAAACTTCACATGTAGTCACAGGGTTATTTTTTAAATTCAACTTAAGAAATTGTAATACAATTTCTGATAATCCAATTTGATTTGATTTATCATTATCATAATATATTTGATAGATTTCCTTTAAAAAAATCAGACTTGATTATTTTAAGAAATATAAAATATTTTCACTAAAGCTACAAAATATTAAAAATATTTTTCTAATAAGAATCCACTACAGTTGAAGCTGTAAGCTTCGTAAAAATCTAAAGATGTAACAATATACTCACATTGTAAATTTCAGGTGTAAGGCCTTCCAAAAGACAAAGCATATACTTTAATTCTTCTTTCTTCATTTTTTATAGATTCTAACAACTCTTATAAAATAAAACCATTGTAATTGTGTTATTCAGTTTCTTATAAAACATTTTAATACCTATAAGAAAAATATTCACCTAAATCACCTACAGCTACAGTTGAATTTGATATTATAAATAGTTTCCTACCTTCAGCAGAGTTAAATTCAAAACGCAATCTTCAGTATTGTTAACTAGACTAAATGTATTAACTAATAAATAAATATTGCAACAAATAATGTATGACACTTCAATAGTTGACATTTGACTGATAGATTTTTCGTTCAAAAATAAAATAAAAAAATGCTTAGTAGGATATGAGGGATAGGGATTCCAAAAAAGGTTAATAATTAAATAAAATGAAACGAATCACGTTTAGATTTATGACTGATAATTTGTAAAAACTACTACACACTACGTTTAAATAATGAAAATTATATCTTTAATCTGTCGTCGGGCAACAGTACAGTATACAATATACTGTCATACATAATATTATTATCATCAGACATCAATCTTGCAGCTTGCTTAGGTTATCAAATTATTTACCGGGATTCTCTTATAATTTTTACGGAATTCTATAAACCTATTGCAATGTGAAATTACATAGTAATAGTATATTCTTACTTGAATTTTTGGTATAATGATATCTAAATTTACCCAGTAAAAGTTATTTTACAAGTTTATTTTCGGAGTTTTAAATGATGAGGTTTAAATCGTTTAACATTTTTAAAGACATACAGAAATTGTATTCAAAACAATATAGTATTTTATCAAAAAGTAATAATGTTTATTATTGCAAGAGGCATCTTCCAAAGAATCCTATAGGCGTTTCATCATTAGTGTGTGTGTATTCAGCTGATCATAAGAAATCATTTCAAAATTTTGAGAAGAGTGCCGAAGCTTTTAAAGATGCCTTTGAACAGAGAAGAGAACGAATCAGGGATACAGAACAAAAGATTAGACTTAAAGGAGTTGAAATTGTACGCGATATAAAGCAACAGAAAGAAATAACCAGTCAAAGGCTAAAAGAAAAAAGAGAAAATATTATTCAAGATATAAAAGTGACAAAGGCAAAAGTTAAGGAAAAACTGGAAGGTGTTATTGAGGTGTGCCTAATTCTTATTAGTAATAAATAATGACGTTAAATAAAAACTGTAATTATACATTTAGTGTCTCTTTCTTTTAAGAACAAATTCTATTACAGAGAGAAAATGTTTTTACAGTGCCAAATATACTTTGTGTGATGAGAATAGCTATGTCACCGTACTTGGGTTATGTCATTTTACAAGATGATTACCATCTAGCACTTGGTTTATTAACATTTGCAGGCATTACTGATTTGGTAAGTTCTAATTATAAACTGCCAACAAATAAATGTCATTATATAAACCTAATAAATAAATGATGAAATTGACTATATATTTTCATATTTTCAGTTAGATGGTTGGATTGCAAGGAACTGGGAAGGACAGTCATCTAAAATGGGATCTTTTCTTGATCCAATGGCTGATAAGGTTCTTATAGCCACTTTGTTTGTTTGCCTGACATGGCAAAATCTAATACCCTTAGCTTTGACCCTACTTATAGTTGGACGAGATGCAGCTTTAGTAATAGCTGGTTTTGTAATAAGATACATCAGTTTACCTCCCCCAGTGAGTATATGAACATATTATACTTTCTATTTAAGAAGATTTTGTGAAATGTCTGATCACACTTTCCTTTTATTGCTTTTGGTTACAAATTAATATTTTTCTTACAGAAAACTTTAAGTCGCTACTTCGATGTGACTCATGCTACAGCTCAATTGGCACCAACATTTATTAGCAAAGTGAACACAGCCATACAGTTAATATTGGTAAATTATTTTGTGTTACAACTTTCCATATAACGAACAAGATTATTATAAGAACACAAAACTTATCCAAAAATACTTTTCTTTAAAAATACTTTTTTTGAGGACATGCATACTCTGTAATCTAATAATGGTACTTTCAGGTGGGAACAACCTTGGCGTCACCAGTGTTTGGCTATGTAGATCATCCTGCTTTGCAAGCACTTTTTGGTTTGACTGCTACAACTACAGTAATATCTGCAGTTAGCTACTTGACCAGTAAAGACACATACAAACTCTTAAAAAAGAAATTATGATTTGTAAATAGCATTTTGCATGTACATTGTCTCCTTTAGGATTAATAAAATCATCATAAATAAGTTAAAGAAGTCTTAAAAACTAGTAGAATGTACAATACTTATTATTAGAAATGTTACTCCTATCTGTTATGTAAATGTTGTTCTTTGAATATAATAAAAAAAAGAACGGGAAATTGATATAAAAATAAAACACTTAGTTACAAAATATGGATAATTTTATTTCCTCATTCTATTCACATGGACTTATGCATAAAATTATGAAAGTACAAAATTATACTTAATCTAAGAAAAAATTAAATATTAGCCAATTATATAGGTTTAATCATAAATTAATATCAAAATAAAAATTAAGCTTTTCAGTCTGAATCAATGAGGTTTGCTTAATCCAAAAAATAATGGTACAAAACATTATAAAAATAGTATCTGGAATGTTACTATTATCAATCTGATTTGATGGAACTGAATGATATAGAAATGGTTAATGCTCACTAAATCTAGCACACAAAATAATTAGAGTTGCATGACCAATTAAGGAAATATCAGCAGGACTTTCATACATTATACATTAATATAAAGAAAATAGCGTAAAACTACATCTAATTACTTTTTGCAACCTATGTAATGGACTGTTTGGATGTTCAAGTGTTTTTTTTTATTTGAAGGCACACATACATAGTCAAGATAATATTTAAGACAACACAAACTATGTACAATAAAATAAATGCAGAATAATCTGCTTTTATGTATTTTTTGGTATAATCCATATGGGAGTTAAGGAGATTCTAACACTAGGGCATAATACAAATTAGCATTCATTTATTGCTGTTATTAAGAATATAGCTTAATCATGTGCAATGCAGTTAAATAAAGAACTCTAATATTATTTTACCACTGTAAGAATCTCAAGCTACATAATACAGTCTATGTTATTAACTCAGAATAATCATATAATAACTTTACGACTAGAACAATATACAATTATATTTTAGAGCCCAATCGAACTTTCACTTAAAAATAACTGATGCCTAAAAATTTAACTTATTAATAATATTTTTAATTACAATAATATATATTATGAAATCATGTTAAAAACAAACTAATTATTTTGTTATAAATAAAAACATTTGTATATAAAGCATATATACTTTTATATGATTTAATTTATGGCATCCAAGTTATTTTGTTAATGTTATATTAGGTATTTCTACAGTTTTAATTGTAGCATTCATAATACTAAAGGAAATACTTTCCAGTAATGGGGTACTCAAGGGCAAAGCACCAATTATAAATATATTCAAGAATAACTAGTATGTAACATAAGAAGTTAACAAAAATGTCACAAAATGTTAAAATCTTAAAAACTATAATTATAATATATAATGACAAATTAATTGCACAAAATAAAATTTACATAAAAAAACACAAAGTTAGGTATTAAACAAATATGGTAACAAAATTTGCTTCATTACATGTTATATATTCAATAAACAACATTAGAAGAGGAAAGCTACTCTATGCTAGTTTTAAATAAATATTGCTGTATTTCAGAAAATGATTATGAATCAATACTTTTTGATTAACCAACCTTATTAATCAATTCATCACAGATAGCTGTTAGTTCTTCATTATCTTTAATTTTCTGAGCTAATGACTCTTGTAGGGATGAGGCATGTACTTCACTTTTCTTCAACATAGCATTTAATTTTAGAATTTCTGCTTGGTGAGCTTTCTTGAATGAGTCTAATTCAGCGTTTGCTTTGTTCAATTGCTGCATAGCGTGTTGTCGAAGTGTTTCATATCGAGCTTCTAGCTTTTGAATAGCATCATTATTATCCTCCACAGTTCTTTTTAAAGTCTCTTCATTACCTTTATAACCTTGAATTATTACTTTACATCTTTCATACTTTGTATGCACATCGTTAAAAGCATGTTCCATAGAAGCTAAATGTGCCGCTGCTTCATCACGTTCCCGCAACAGAGTCACTCTTTCCTCAGCCCATCTTTTAGCTTCTGCCTCTCTCTCACCAATAAGTGAGGAGATTGTTCGTTCATACTCTTCCATAACAACACTCATTTGCTTATTATTTCTAACTTTTTCAGCAACTCTTTGTGATAGGGCTTTTTCTTTTTCAGCATACTCCTCATTCTGTTCTGCCAATTTTTTTATTTTAGTTTCACACTCTTCTAAGCGCTCCTTGAGATCATGATTTATTTCTCTTAGGCTTTGGGCCTCTTCTTCTTGAGTCGTGAGCATTTCCTTAACAGCTCTTAATTGTTCGACAGTATGAGGATCCATATCTGATGTACGCTGAATTACTGGCGGTGGTGGAGGTATGGGAGTACCTAGGCTTAACAACCTATCAATTGTAGCGATAGCTGGAGATACTGAAGGCTTAACTGGTGTAACCTTTGATGGCTGATTACGATTTACTGCAGGAGTTACTACTTGAGTAGGTTTCTCAGTAGGACCACTGTTACTTGACTGTAAGGACAACTGTTGCATGGAATTTAATATATTTTGCTCTGTACCTGACATGGTACTGCAAAAATATCGTACTTTCTTCGAAAATACTACAGCTGTTGAACTAATTCTGATGACATCGTCTTCTGGAAATAACGCAATAATAATTTCAAGGACAGTAGTTACTTAATTAGTCCTTACTCATAACAATTTACTGAAAATACTTATTGTTTATTCATAATACATTTTTCGATTGTGTAGGTATAGGAATAAAAGTTCTTACCTTCGTATATATGATGAGCATGAAATCATGAAAATTATAAACATCCCACGCATGAAGTCATAAAGATTAAAGCCGTAAATGGTAAATTGAACACAAAGTAAATTTTACAATTCTTTTAGTACAATCCACACACAAAGATACCTAAAACTTGTTTTGGGTGAATACACAAGTATAACAATTATAGAATCGTTAAAGAAGCAAATTAGTTTAAAGCTCAAACACAGAAATTCTAAATATCGAAATAATGGTCGACGGATGGATGGATGACATCAGTGCCTAATACCAGAGACTTAATAAAGTTTTTAAACGTCACTTTTTCTCACAGATAATAATCTACCTATAAAGCTAGTTTTTCATTGGAGGTTTTAACTAAATCTAGCTTCATTCATATATCGAGGGTTTTCAAAACTACCAAGAAGTGCTTTAGCTGGATGTGTGTAATTACATATGCAGTGCCAGAAAATTAACAACTGTTTTTCTTTAATTTGAGATTGATCGAAATGTCGCACTATACGCTGTAATTGAAGGACTAGGACTGTTACCAAATATTTTGAAATGTAGTAAGCAAAATGCAAATTATAAGTTACTAGCTGCTGCCCGCGACTCAATCGGCGTGGACTTTCATATAAACTAACTTTAATACTAAAAATTTTACACACTTCAGCGCGTAGTAGTGTAGAAAATGAATGTATTCATGATCATCATTATTCTCAGGATAATGGATAAATACTAGGTATTACTATAATTATAAAAAAAATATGATCTGCCACACCACAATGTGGATAGAAATAACTTAATAACTTATAACGGCCATAAAACGTTGGATGTACAGTAAAGGAACAATAACATTTATGTTTTTTACATTTTCTTTATTTTAATTATTTTTTGTACTCAGTAACTACTATCCATTACATGTTATACTCCGACAATAAACTTCTCTGTTTTATACATTTCATAAGCGAACTCTTCTTCGTGTGTAGGGTCGTATTCTAAGCCTGGGAAAATATAACATTATTAAATTATTTACTAGCCGCACCCCGCGGTTTTACCTGCATTTTATACACCTTCTTTTTGAATCACTCTATCTGATTAAAAAACCGCCTAAAAATCGGTTGCGTAGTTTTAAAGATCTAAGCATACATAGGGACAGATATAAGAAGCCGAGTTTGTTTTATACTATGTATAATTGATACATAATAGACATATTGAGTTAAAACATTTTGAAAGCCTTTATAATGATAAGGAAGGGATAATCTTAAAGCTCAAATAAATTGCTTCAAAAACGCTGGGTTCAAAAGATGTACACGAACGGCAAATTAGACATATTACAAAGCCACAAGTTCAAGTAGTTCCGGTTGTAAGCTCTACGGTAGATCTACCGGGTTTTCTACCACCGCTCCGGTAAATTTACCGGCCGGACTTTCAACTTTCAAGTTAGACCGCGTTTACACGCTCGCGTTCAAACCGACATTTAACGGACACAAGCACAAGCGTGTGAACGGGCTGTTCGACTGTTTGAATGTGCACGTGCGTGTGCTTGCCGTGAACCGGACGAGTGTCGGTTTTTTGGCACATTAAAGGATAAATGCGCGCGTGTGTACAGCTTGTTTGGCGTGCCCTCCTAAGGCTCCTCGCCGTGCTGCTTCCCGGGCTGCGTGGCACGCGTGTAAACCTAGAATTAGGTACATTACAGGTTACAGAATGCTAATATTCCCTGATTATTATTGATACGCGGGTAAAACCACAGGAGTACATTAATTAAAATTCACAAATGAAAATTCTATATGATATTTATAAGTGTGATGTTACCTATTAAAAAAATCAAAAACATTCAGCAATATCTAATGAGTTCATTAACCTTTCTAGTTGTCTGTACCTAATGGACATTTAAATGAGTTGAGACTTTCATTAAACTATTTAAGCTCTTAAAAATGTTTCTAGGATTAAGTAATACATTTGGTTTCAGGATAACGAATAGTATTAGAAGCGACCACGGCAATATTTTCTTGTTTTAAACTTTAAAGAGAAATTTAGACGTAGTATTTTGGTTTAGAAGTTCTTTAATTAATGGTGCTTTCTCAAGATATCAATGGCATTTCTAAAGACAGAATTTTGTTTTTTTCTGGTGTTCGTAAAAAAGTATCAAAATAAATTTATTCACTATTTACTACGAGCCAGATTGCAAGTTTTTGTTTTCTTTATATTGAATCAAGAAAATTATAAAATTTGGCAATGAATACGCTCAACAAATTCAATTGCCAACAATCAAGGGCTCAACAAACATTTAATATTATCAAGTTGGTTTTTTTCTATTACTTTTACCAGGAATAATATAACAACATGGTTACAGTAGGTCATGTTTGGTCTATCAAGTGTTGGTTAATTAGTAGGCATGTTGGGCCACTTGTTGCGAAACATGTGTTTGTTTTGGCGCGGTTTGATTGTCGCTCGCCCTTGGTCAATAAATTTGGCTGCATAGCAACAAAGTTTATTGAGACCGCAAATATTTTTATTCCATTTACGGTTGGGTGCTGCGAAGCTTAATATTTGATGAATCGGATCCGATCACGTACGATCTAATCAATCAATTGATCAACACAATCAATATTACAAATTATTTTAAAATTGAAAAATAATAAATACATGTAGTGATGAGATAATAATTAATAACTTTCTTTATGGAATTTACTAGTTTTTAAATGTTTTACAATATGGATTGTGTTCGTCAACTTTTGTAGTCTATAGTTAAAAAAATATCGTTCTTTTTTGATTTCGTTATAGTCAGGTAAATGCTGCTTCTAGAACATCTTGAGCAACTTATATAAACGAGGACGTCATTATAAATTTCATATCATGTTTCTTGAAAGCAGTCTCTTCGCATTTAAAATTATATCGTACAAATACAACGTATGCTATAACGATACATCGTCGCTGGTAAATCACATTACTAAGGCTTCGATAAATTACGACTGATATAATTATTGGCTAGTGCTTCCGTCTTGTTGGTAAAAGAAAGGGAAAACTCTTTTATGTGTAGTGTCAATTTCTTTTATAGCGATTTTTGTAACTATACCCAGTTAGTTCTTTTATATTATATATTTCTTAATTTTTTTTCTAACAGATTTTGGTACCTGAGTCTAACTAGTTTTCAGTTTTATATAAAAATAACCGCTTAACTATAATACCGAGATATATAAATGATTGTTTTTAATATAGACTAATCTAAAACTATGGGTTGGTGATTTGAAATTTTTCTTGTACTGGTTATGATAGCTTAGCTTGTTATGATTAAAAATAATATCTTATTTGATTGACGCTGAAGGTTACGCTAAGGGTTCGGCTTGAAAAACCGAATTTTCAATATAATACTCCGAAAGTTTTGATATTTTTAGGCTAGGCAATATGAATGCAAGAATTTTTAACATCTTAACTTAATAACATAAAGTTAAGAAATTATAAAGGTTCAGCTTACGCTGCATCATTGCATGGTATAGATAGGGAAATTTTAATTTCAAGAGCTCTACAAAACAGGTGTTACATTGTAGCTTGATACAAATGCCTGACTTAGAATATAAGTCAACGTCAAAAATAATATCTTTATCCTTATCATTTAAGAGTGATCTCTTCCAGGCAACCCATAATAAAGAGAGCAAAAAGTAAAGAAAAGGAAAATCAGACGGCGATATGCAACTTATTCGATGACATATTATATATATAATAAAGTAAAGAATATAAACTAATTATACCTACATATAAAAAAATTAAATTGTACATACATACATAAGACTATATTCATTTCACTACAAAATTAAGTAAGCACTTTCCATTTCAGCATTACAAAAAATCTCAACAATAAAATATTTCATTGGTTAAAATTGGTGTTTTCTGTATTATGAAAATACCTAGTGAAATGATTCTTTGTTATGTTTACAAATACCTATGAAATTTTTTGTGCTAAAATAATTTGAAATTTTGAATGTGTTTTATAAAAGTAAAACTTTTAAAATCGTTATATTACAAAGTAAAACTAAATAATAAGGTACATATTATTATTATCTGTATTTTAATTAAATAATTCTACTTACGAGGTTTTTCGTAGACTGTTTTCTTTTATATTTCGTTGTATTAAGTAATTGTAAAACAAAACCTCCTTTTCATGTAAAATTTAATTAAACAAAAATTATAAAGAGCCCCAGTTTTGGGAAATGTAATTATTTTTGTCGCGGGATGTTGCCGTTTTCCTTAAAAGTCTTGTTTGCAACAGACTTTTTAATCTACCCTTAGTTTTTATCTGTATTTTGTAAACTTTAGACTACCGTCAAATTGAATCTTCACAGACTAAAAATTATGTAGTATGGGATGGCAATACAATATATTAAGAGGAGATAATTCTAAACACTATATTTTAAAACAAGTAAACCATCAAAATATAAACGTTTATATGAAACTAATGATTTTACTTAACCTAGTAAAATCTATTAGGTACTAAACTTTCTTTCTTTGGTGAAATGGCAGTGCTGTGTTGCCATAATTTTGCCAATGTCTTGTGGTGAGTAGATAAAATGAGTTTTAGGGTCGATATTTGGTTATGGCAACCAACAACACGTGCTTCCAATACCACAACCAAACATCGATATCTACTAAAGTTTCTATAGAAAACAGTACAAAAAATACACGACAAAATTACCTGACATATTTTATGATGATCCTTTGGGCCGTCTTATTAATTAGAAGCTTTTAATAAATGCCTTATTTATTCATAACGGTAAACAAACCCTTCTCTTTCAATATTGGAAATACGTATCTGATGAAAGCTTTTTATTTTAATTTTAGCGTTTTAAAATGTATATTTGAATTGAGAATCCGAATTTATTTCATTATATGAATTTATTGAGATAATATAAAACAAAACAATTTGACACACTTATCTTGGTCTTAAATTAAATTCTTATTTTTAAGAATGATTAAGAAATAGAAGAAGAAAATTTAATGATGATGAATATGGTTTTCTTTAATTTAACAATGTCAGAATCGGCTTAAAAAATTAATTATCTTCTAAAACATCGCAACATTTATCGCTTTATAACAGTAAAATAAAAGTAAAATAGATACTACATAATATACTCAATACACGAGTTACTGTCTTCCAAACTGTCAAAATAACTCGCATCTAATCCCACTTCTAAAACAACTTTAATAGCGACATAAATCAACGCTTTGTCAATTAAAAACAACTCCAAGTTAGACAGCGCAATACCGCTTTCAGTACTCACATTCAGTAGTAGGAAAGCCGCGATAAGAGGCAGTACCTTTCGCGTTCGCGCCAACCGTTCTCGCGAAACTTACGTATACATAATAGAGAAAAAAAAACGCGCGTGTTTCAAATTAGGAATGTGATTTTGACACTTCATAAGTTGCCAGTGTTGTAGATGGCAACCAAAATAAAAGTAATACGCTTGCCGTCTGTGGTAAGGTTTTGAAAATCGAATTCACTAATTAAATGAATAGCGGGCATGTCAATGTTTTGTTTAATACAAAAATCACTTGGCTTATATTTACTTTTTTGTCGACTATTTTTTTATTATTTTTTAGGCATTTTCTGTATCTATATTGCTTGTAGAATGTAGATAAATTTCAGCTTAGTACAAGAGCATATTTCCGTTAACGTACCTTTTTTTCTGGTCAAGAAGTGACCTTCGATTTTTGCACGTTTATTTTTACGGTTTTGTTTGGGTTAATCTCGCCCTTGTTTTCACTTTTATTCAATTGGAAGATACGAAATGTCCACATTATGTTTGCTTTTCGTGAAGTGTTATGGATGTGTAAAAATGGGTGAAATTTTTCTCGTATATTTGTATTTTTTTAAGTAATTATAACTGTTAAGCTGGTTAAAGATTAAATAATATATGTATGTACTTTGAAGTATCGTCATTATAAATATAACTTTTAAAAATGTATTGCTGTTTGGTTAGCAATACCTAGGACCTGAATATTTTATACGGCCCTAGAAAACTCATTTTGTTCTAGGAATTGGTTCATGAACTATTCTTTAATCACTTCAGTCATTACATTATTGTATAAATTTTTAATACTATGATATCTGTTAAGAGATTTTAGGTATGGCAAAACTTAAAAATCAAAGGTAATTTATCTGTAATTGTCGCGGTCGTAATCAATCTCTTTTTTAAAGTTCATTTGTCCCTTAAGACGTATTTTTCGGTATCAACCTGCCAACACAATCAGTTATGGTAATTGCTATTAAAAATAAAACATTGTTTCTCCTGAGTTATTATGTAATAGGAACACTCGAATTGTTATTATTATAATTGTAAACGAGTACCGTTAAAAAATATAGCATATTATTTCTATAAATATTATTTCTAGTACACATTCCACTTTATCAGTTTCATCACGACTTCCAAGATCATTGTAGCGAGACAAAAGGACTCAGTAGTTTAATTTTGTTGACTCACAACTTTTGCGACCTCGATGCTGATTCTTACATGAATTAATCAAAACTTTGAAACCTCGGAGTTTATTTTGTTAATTTTCCCTCGTAGCTAACGTCTTGGAGTTTCATTTCAAGGGATCATTTTATATGTCAAGAGAGTTTTTTGGTGACATGACGAACAGAGGGAAAGTGCTCGTGAACCCTACCCGGTGCAGTAACACGGAACACGCTGGGGTTACGGGGGGGTTAAAGTGATAAGATATCCTTTTTTCTTGTGAGGAAATGCACAAATATACCCACCAATAATATATAGTAACCGTCAATTACCTTTAGCGGTGAACGAAACCTGCGCAGAAGTCAAAAATAAGGTATCGATGTAGCGGTGCGGCGCGCGGGGCGCGTGATCGTCGGGTGCGCGACCGTTGATTGGTTGTCCCAGTCGTGTTGTCTTTCTCGCACCCACGAGCGCGATTCTACCGATGCGCAGCTATTCTCGACAATCGCTAAACATTCTTGACGGTTACTATACCATCATTGAACTAGGTTATATATAGGTATAGTTTCGTCATGGCTTGAAAGGCATGTCTAAAAGGTCGGCAACCCATTCCAAAGCTGTCAAAATCTACGAGTGTTCATGGGCAGCTATGACCACTTTCTATCAGATGACTCGCCTGCTATTTTACCCCCTATGTTAAAAAAAACAAAAACAAAAATAAAAAAA
>DWAJ01001534.1:0-21793 GCA_018238005.1 Eurema mandarina | reverse complement strand
CATAAAGTGATTTAATGTATGATTGTGATAGTGTATCATGCAGTAAACTAGCTAATAAGTGTCCAAGAAATGAAGAATTCATTTGAGAGCGCTTAGTAGCGCCGTTCCGATTGCTCCAAGATTCGTCAAGGTTCTTCGTAAAGTTCACTATCACTTTACGAAGGGCAGAACGAAACGACTGACTGACTCGACTAAAGACGACTTGATGACGATTTTACTTGACTCATAACGACTTTTATCTTGACCACATTGCCTCTTATTACATATTATTATTTACATTGACATTGGCAAAAAGCTAGACGCTAATGCCATAATATAAGAAAGAAAGAAGAACTAATTTTATATTGTACGAACATATTTTTCCTTTTGGTTTCGCTCAAAACACTTTCTTGACTAAAAAGCTATTCTGGTATTTATAACTTATTAAAACCGATACAGTAATTTCGTTTTTTGATTTCATTCAAAACTGCCCCCTTAACGTTTAACGTCTTACAGAATTTACGAAACATGTTTGTGGATATTTCATCAAAACATGTTTCGAAGCATGTTTTCGCGTTAGTTAGGTATCTACAAACTAAATAATCAATACTTTGAGGGCATTTCAGTGTCCTCTTAACTAGGGACATACATAGCACAGTATCTATGTGATAATAAGCCTTATTTAAAAGAAATAAAGTCTATTTTTAAATACCACGTCCCATATGAGGGTGGACCCCTACGATGTGCCCTTGGGTATAATTTTTACCCCATCATGTACACCCATACTTATCATTGGATATTTAAATTACTTATAAGCAATTTTGTAATTCAGATCTGTGGTTCGGTGTAATTGTCGATTTAACTAGTGGTCAGTAGGTAAACCTTACCAAATTTATAAAACGCGATAGTTTATATAATACGGATAAGGATAAGGAGGTATGTTACAGTTTTATTCTAAAACTACTGAATAGATTTGGTTGAAATTTGCCAAGCCAGTAGATTATACCTTTCAATTATTCAAGGGAGTTAGAATATACGATGATTTATATCCCGCTAATAGGAATAAAATGGTCGAAAGCGTGTTAGAAGTACTTCAATTAATTTTCTTATGTTAGTTACTTTAATAGTTATTTTAACAAAGACAAAATAATCAAAATCGGTAAGGCAGTTTTAACTCTTAAACAATTGATTACTTTCGATCTCATTTCGCATATTATATACCTAATGGTCTATCATTATACACACTTATTAAATTAATAAACTTTTTCAGTAATTATTACAATTTACTATCGTACAAAAGCTACAATACGATTTACTGAAATAAAATTACGTAGTGTCGAAAAAGGACAAAGCCCCTGAGTACAGTCAACCCGAATTATCATCCACATTCGTTCCCTGAAGAACATTTAAATTGATTTGCTTTCACCAATCTTTGTAACCGCGACACGACCCTTTTAACCGCAGTACAGTTTAGGCGTTTCTTTATTTGCTTATAGCTAACAAACGGCTTGACTATAGTTGATTATAATAAGGTGTTTTAGTAGTTTTATTTCCCGTAGTAGTGAGGTATAAAGTATAATACAATCTATGTGTATGTTTGTCAGAACAATACATGTAGTAGTTAAACGGCAGGGCAGTATATGATATAACTAGATATTGTTTTAGATAATTAAACATAATACATTAGATAGGTACTTTACAAAATCAAAGTCAAAAGTATATTTATTCAATTAGGCTACATAGAGTAACACTTTTGAATCGTCATGGTATTACAAAACATTTACCACCGGTTCGGAGTATTGCACTGTAAAAAATAGAAATATTTACTTTTTATGAAATAATTATAAAAAAATGAACAAACCAGATATCGTTAATCTCGAAAAATATATTATGTATCTACACCAAGATAGCAAGAATAACTATAACATAAAACATAATGTTGCCAGCAAAATACAGTACAAAACTATAAAATTATAAACAAACAGATAACACATAGAATTTCATGTTGCCAGTTACTTGCGTTCTCGGAATTGCCATTTAAGATCGGAGATTTATTGAATGTTTTGTTATGTATCCTTATATGGGCAACACTTGACGTAAAAAGATAATGTTAACTCCAAGCTTTGATAATAATGATCGCCTTTGGATCCGAGTCAATTATTATATGAATTCTAGGTACCAATTGCCTTTAACGATATTATTTTCTTGGTTCTAGGATTCAATTTATTGTATATAGTTGTTTACTGGAGTATTAAAAGTCTCTCCTATGTAACTGTAATTAGTTGGTATTTTAACGTATAACGTATAATTCCATGTCTTTATGAAGATTTTTATCAATTTTAAATATATAAGAAACTATTTAGCTTTAAAAAATATTAAAAAAGGCATTGACATATTCGCAATAATAAGCAATTCTCGAACGTTCAAAAATTCGTTTCCTAATTTGTTTTGACGTTTTTAAACGTACGATCGCTCTTCCCGCCTACTAGTTGTGAATTCGAAATTGGAAGGGGCGCCAAATTCGAACTATATGGCACAGATAAAATATAATTTAAGCCGCGTTCGCACAGAGGTCATATTCGATTGTCCGATTAAGGAATGGTACCCACTGTCTACTGGTTGTGTGCAATCGAGTTTTCGCATAACTTTTGTTGGGATGGACCCCTCAATTTTTTGCCCCTCGCAACCCGTAATGTTTGAGGGTTTAGCCCTATGAGCGCGTGCCATACAATATTCCACAAAAACTCATACGTGACATATCAATAACTCGAATTGGGAAAATTTATCGAACTTTCTCTCATTTATTATTTACTACCTTTTTATTGTCCATTTTGAATCAAAATATCTTTTTAGCTTCTCTAAAAAACAAAGAACTACGTGCATAATGCCATCGTTATATGTAGGTACCTAAATTCTATTACAATGTCATAGCTAATAGAAAAATCTACACTAGAAAGTGAGTTGTCAATCCACAATAATTATCTATTAGAAAATACGTAACAATGCACAAAGGCTATTGTGTTATATACAATAGAGTGACTCAGTATCAAGACAATACGAGGCATCAGTCTACCCAGATATACCTATCCGATGAAAACGTAATTCTTGTTATACGTAATCGTATCTATGGAAATACTATCCACGCGTTAAAGGGAAACTCATTTATATGGTTTTTGTTCGAGCTTAGGCGCGAGGGAAATGTTTACAGTTCAGCACTTCAAGTATTATGTCGTTGCCTGTACAGTAATGGATTACACCTCCTCGTAGATTATGGCGCCCTGGTACTTTTAGTTCATTTAGTACCGTCATACTTTATGTTTGTTATAGAGAAAAATATCGCTCGTAAACTAAATAAAAGTTTAAAAATAAAATTAGCCTCATTAGTTGTACCATTTGGTAAATAAAATTATAAATAAAAAAATAAATAAACTCACAGTCCAATTGCATTGCGCGGGCGATTCACTTTCAATGGCCGAGTTGAAGGACCTGAAACAAAAGAATCGAAGATAAACAACAGATCATAAAAAACACTATGAATGGTAACAGATAACAAAAAGTAAATCGCCGAGCCATCAATCAACGTTGTTTTTTGTGCGTTCAAAAACCTATGACCTTGGCCAACAGAGATCACCGTGTCCTAGGTTAAATATATTTCTTTATTTTTGAACGCTCCGAACATTTAGGTCTCTTTAAATTAATTTGGAGTTTCTTTTGCTTTTTGTCTTAACTCATCATACATTTTGTATCTATGTGTGACTTCACGATGACTCATATGCTTAAAGATTAACATCATATTTATTATTATAGATAACTAAAAATGTATTCATTTTATTTTAGGCTTAAAAAAAAAACACAAACGAATTCTGGGCAACAGGAAAACCGTGTTTTTAAAACCCGTTCAAAAACCTCTTCTCCATTGAACACAAACAAAACAAACCTGTTTACAAAATCCTAAATCGTAACGCGTATGCGCCAAGGTCGCCAATGACAATATCCATCTCGTACAATTTATAGTACGCGTCACGAATCTTTAGCGCTGAACGAAACCTGCGCCGAAGTGAAAAATATGGCATCGAGTGCGCGATCGTGATCGTCGAGTGCGCGAGCGTTGATTGGTCGTCGCAGTCGTGTTGTCTTTCTCGCACCAATACGTGAATTACGAGCGCGATTCTACCGACGCGCAGCTATTCTCGTCAATCGCTAAACATAAATGACGCGTAATATACTCGAAGGTGCAAATTACGGTCTCATTACGACTTTGTCAGATGTGAATGTCCTCTGTGTCACATTCGCTGCGTGACGAATTCGTATTTCAATAGTCTAAATAATACTATATACAAATTGCCTCGCTAAAGGCATTTCGATGACTCACGCCACACTATTTTTGCAGTAACGATGATATTGCGGTTTCGAACGTGCACTGCCCGCTATGACCCGCCTGACCTGAGACTTGTTAGGCCGTCCTTATTTTTTGCATAACAAATTATATACAAAATATTATGTACTCACAATTTGCATGCTACATAAAAACTCTTTTAAGGCGACTATAAAAACTAAATTTAGAATACGGCTTATAAAATTTGAAATTTCGAATTGGACTCGCCCGCTAATAAGCGTGACTAACGTTTTGTTTCAATTTGGTCAAATGAATATTTCGATTCTTTATTAAATTGATTAAGTCCCGATGTTATCGAGTAAAGAACGTTGCCAGTTTAGGAATTTTCCAAATTGCTATTTTATCGTAAATATGCCGTTAATAGCGCGATTGACGTCCAAGAGATAAACTAATGGGGAAGCAATTTTGTTATAATTAAGACCATTTTAGACTTCGAAAATACCAATACAGCTATCGGATATTTTTTCCGTAAATAGTTGTACGGTTAATTTAATCTTAATTACTTTAATAGTTTATAGAGAGACACGTTCATTTACTTCGTATATTGAACATTCCATCAGGACGTATAAACAATTTTGATTGACGCAATCCCACATTGGAAGATAATTACATAGACCACATGTTCTGCTGAACAAATATTCTGGATCATTCGATCTGTGGTAACACGACGAATGAATGACGTGATTGTGTTATGAAGTTCCAATACGGTTGAAAATGACATTTTAATTTTGACGTATTATAATTAGTAAAAACTAAAAAAACTTACTGGCAGGTTGTAAACTGGTTTCTTAGAAAAAAAAAGACATTCTATATTTAGTTTAAAAACAGTTGAACAAATACAACATATCAGATAGGTCATGTCAGTCGTAATTTATAAGAAAAACTTCTTAAGAGCGTTTCACAAAAATAAAAAAAACCTTGTTACAAGCTTTTAATTGCCACCATAATAGTAACGTAATGGTATTGGTTGAAAAAATTGCTACGTTGTTCCTAGAAGGGTCTAGCATAAATAGTCTAATAGATTTTTCTATGAAATAAATACTAACTAGTAAGTCTATTCAATGTTGCTTCGAAACTTTATTTGGGTGAATGTTGGCTAATGTATTAGTTTGCTTTGAAACTAAATGATTATAAATATGCGTTCTGAAAACCTTTCTACCTATTTTTTAGCCCATTATTGATATGAATATTAAGTTTATTCTTTATTGTTAATCTTATAATATTAATATGATTCGACATAATCTTAACAACAACTAAGTGCATAACTAGATAACAGCTGAACCGATTTCGATAATCTTTTTAGAATAATTCCTTAAAACAGAGTGAACGCTAGCTAGTTAGTTCTTTAACCCGTACTAATCTTATAAAATAACAAGTATTTCTTAATAATAAAGCGCGTAAAACCACGTGGTACAATTAGTTTGTTAAAAAGGGCACATGTGTTACCGATAAACCGATGTTTTGTGGATCATACATACATATTTATTCTTTCTTGTCATCAAGTTGGTGCGTTTCGTACAAATTTAGTCCCACGGTCCTTTTTTGGGACAAAAAGTACAAAAAGGTGTAGGAATCCTTTAGTTGATTATAACTTAATATACTTATAACTTAATAATTTTTTTTTAAATAACTTAAGTATTTGATTTGAATATTTATTTAGTTTATTTTACGTACTAAGGATTGGAAATTAAAAAAAATGACCTATAGAAAGCTGTATTGACATAATATGTATATGACACCTTTAAATTGAAAGATACAAAACAAAACCACAGGACATTGTTATTATTAAAAGGATTTTAAAATAATACTAAAATACATAAAACCACTCAAAAAGATCTATTATTACACAAAATATATTTTAACATTTTAATCGACAACCTACATTATATCTAATCTCAGGTAGAATTCATCTTCCACTCATTTCAATAATAAAAATTAAACCTTAACACGTACAAATAAAGTCGAAATCCCAACAAACTCACGAGACACACCGGGTTAAAATTTTAATTTTTTTATCAGCGTACGATTGCCCGAGATGTTTGTGACAAAAACTAATTAAATTAACCGGCTAAAGTGGATGAATAAAGATAAAGCTTATCTTTAATTAATGTAAAAGATTCGCTTACGGAGACCATTCGTAATTACTGAGGTATAGACGCGAGAAACAAGCCTAGGACAAGTAGCTGGCAACTCAGAAAATTCTGTATACAGTATTTAAAACGCAAAAAACATATGGAATTAATTACCGCTTTGCTTATATTTAATTATAGTAATTATTCTGTTTTGCACAGTTTTTACTGGCGACTGCAAATATTTCGTTCGTTGTATGACAGTTTATTTTTAATAGGCATTCAGTGTCCGGCTAATACTCTTATTAATTAGCTCTTTAATCGCCTCGAAGCTGGATAATAATAAAGTTATAAAAATTACACACTATTTTATCTGTACGCTTACCACTTTATAGTATTGTTTATCGACGCTCGAATAAGATATTCTCGTCTCGTCTAACCGACAAAAAGCGAATCAAAAACCTCAAGGCCCACAAAAACGAGGCTCACATGTGGCGTTCGATGTTAATAAATTTGTAATGTAATCTATATACACAAAAACATTTGTAGCAACTGGCCAGTCTCATCTATCCGAGCTTGTTTGTCTCGTTCTTGCCAGTTTACAATTTCACTTTCCCAAAAAGTAACTCGATCGTGGAAGCGGTGTGCTCGATTACCCTAATTCTATTCGAATATCAAATGACGTAAAAAACTAACCCAACCAAATAACCCTTCTGCTATCGAATTAACGCATCTCCCAAATTCGAAATTCAAAATAAATAGGTACCTATAAGCTATTTTTTAACGATACCTGCACTCAAGTTGATTTGAAGCGGCTTGAATGCGTTCAAGCTGGGGTTATACTGGACGGAATTATTCAATATTATTTATACGGTTTAATAGTAATAAGATTTTATACGGTTATAGGTTTTCAACTTCTATCGCTCTTTAATACAATTAAACATTAAATCATTAGTTATGCAAAAAGATAAATTTAAACGTCTTATCAACGATAAAATGGTAGTTGTAGAAAACTTAGTCATCAAATTAATAAATTTTACTAATCAAAATAACCTATGCGGTATAGTATGTACTATGTATAGTTTCTTTACATTTAGGGCATGATACTATTTAAAAACGAAAGAATATTCCAGAAAAGCCTTATATTTAATAATAACTCAGTGTGCCCAAAGCTTTAAGCCACTCGTATCTCAACATTGAAGGGATCGTATTTACATTTTTTGCCCCAAATGCTGAACAAAAAACGATAAAGAATAAACTCGAACGCCCACCAAATGTCCCCGCGACAGGTCTGTTTAATTTCACGTTATGGCCCTATGGGGCTTAAAAATACGTTTGATAGAGGTTAGAGTTATGTTTAGTTTTTTTTTACTTTTGATTGTATTGGATTTTGAATTTTAGATGATGTTACGGGTGATTTAGTTTGATATATATGGGGATTAAGGATCTTGCTGCGATATGAAGAAACACAGTGGAGTTTTGTTTAGTAGAAGTTCAATATAAGATATCCTATAATCATGACGATAGGTCCATGCGTAGTCTATAAGGATTTTCCCAATATATAACGCTTTTTATTTATTTATTTATTTATTTTATTATGAGCACAACCACATTATATATATCCATACAATTACGAGATTATACAACATAGCACCGCATCTGTTATATATATAACAATTTTGGAGTACATAGCATTGTCCAGTAACAGTTAGAAAAATTTAACAGTGGTATAACCTACAAATATATTAGACTACCTACCTAACCTTCAAATAGATTTAATTTTATTTATTTAGAAATATAAAATTTAATGAGTCTAGTTTTACACACGCTTTAGTGCGATTAAAGCCGTTATTTCTTGTCTTTTTAGTTCGATTTTTTTTCTGCCAACACAAGGACGAATCATTTAAATCGAAATAGCCTTTACGTATATACAAAACTTATTACTCCTTAATTACCAATGTTAATGATCAAGTGACTATATATACGCAGTTTGAACAAGCCATTGAAATTCCATAAAACTATGTACCAAGAACAATTTGTACTAGAGGTAATAAAATATCATGTTGCATTGAAGAATTAAACGAATAAATAAAGTTGACCGATGCTCGCGTCTCGGCCAAAGATGGCAGCTTAATTAGCTGCGTTTGCGCAAGGAGGGAAATTAAAAAAATCAAGATGGCGGATAGGTAGCCATTAGCTCGCCATTTAACTTGGTTAATCGCGAATAGTTGACATAATTCGACATTTATATATGTGTTTAGATTTATTTATATTGACATATCTATATGTTACCTAAATATTATGTCATTAAATCATTTAAGTTAAAAATTGGAGGTTGAAATCAGTTAGTGTAATTTAAAACGAATACATCTCTTAATCTCACCATCTTACACTTATTAATTCGCTACATTAAGATTTTAACGTATCAATTGAAACGCCGATGTATCGATGCCGATACATTGCAACGAGTATCGAATGAAAATTAATAAATTGATTCGATTAAATCTCGCTTTAATTAAGATCGTCGATCGTATTTTATGGACACGAAATCAATGAAAACTAACGCCCAGTTCAATAAATCATTTTTAATATATACCTTCACATATAACAGTAATTGATTTTAAACTTATATTAATAATAAACTTTAAACTAAGCGCGATTAAGAATTCTGTACACCAGCATATAAATGTATACTTATATTATAAAGAAGTAAAATTTGTGCGTTTGTTAAATTGTAAGGGATAATCTCGGGATCTACTGAACCGATTTTAAAAATTCTTTCACCAATAGAAAGCCTCGTTATTGCTGAGTGTCATAGGCTATATAAAAAAAGGATAGTTAATATTATGCCCAACGAAGTGCGCACGGGTCAGCTAGTAGTTAATAAAACCTCCACAGTCTGTGTTATCTTTAAAAAACCTATTAAAAAAAACAAAAAGCATATTCAAAATTTAAAACGGCCAATTGAAGCCCACTTAACGTCTTAATTTCTCAGAACTAGCCGAGTGTTGTTAATTAAAGTCTTTAATTGGCAAACATACACATGTTTAGTCACTGGAGCATAGTCCCAGGCGTGCTTCCTCAATAAAATATTGTAGGTGACAATTAAGAACGACCACCCACTATGAGGGAACGCCCTCACTCTCGTAATGATAGTGGATGAAATATTTTATCTATGGTAGGTAAGTTTTTTATCGACCCGGAGTATATTATCTATGGCTATGTTCACAAGGTACGTAATAGTTTTTTTTTAGCTATGACTATTTATAAGTGTTACTAAAAAAGAAAAAAAGTTAAATCAATATATCAATTTAAAAATGCACAACGTAAATGTTTATCATACAAAACTATTTCTGCCGTGGCAACATTTTTTGTATTTAACTATCGAAAATCTGTAATGCGTCTGAAATACTTTAATGTAACAATTTTCATCTCCTTCAAAAACTTACATTCATTCTGTCTTCTTTTCTGTCTGTCCCTAAGTATGTTTATATCTCTAAAACTACGCAAACGATTTTCATGATTTTTTTAAATATATGAAGTGATTCAAGAGGAAAGTTTATATCTATACTAATATATAAAGCTGAAGAGTTTGTTTGTTTGTTTGTTTGAACGCGCTAATCTCAGAAACTCCTAGTTCGAATTGAAATATTATTTTTTTATTGAAAAAATCATTTATCGAGGAAGTCTTAGCCTACATAACATCACGCTGCGACTAATAGGTGAGAAGAAATAATGGAAAAAGAAATCGACGGGGACGTAGTAGAGCAATGGCCTACCTACTACTACTGCTACTGCTAGTAGTACAAAGCCAGAGCAGGTCACTAGTTTTTAATAAAACTCGAAATATCTGCCCATGTTTTATAGACTACAAGCCAAAGACCACATACCTACATACTTGCACCAGCGAAGTGAAAATTTATGGCAGCCATAAAAATTAAGTCTATTTCTCACACATCGGAAGCATGTGATCGCTTAATTTGAACCAACCGCTCATTATATTTACGACGCCATTTTTAAAGCCGTTCGAAACTAAATCTGACTATTTCTTTCATGATTTCATGAAATGATTAAAGCAAGTCATACCACTTGTTTAGTTAGAAATATAACTTCAATTTGTACATTATTTACGACTAGTCTTGCCCCGCGGTTTTACTCGTTCCCGGAACAATACCGGGATACAAAACATCCTATGTCCTAATCTATAGTTTAATGTACCTGTATGCCAAATTTCGAAATAATCCATTCAGTTGGAGTTAGTAAGATAATATTAATTGAACGCGAAATCCATTCTTTATTCGTCTGTTATAAACGATTTTACTAAACTAATAAATGAAGTACCAAAAATTTAAAAATACTTAACAACATGATGTTAATTAAAACTCAAAAGTACCTCAGATACTTACAACGTTTTTGTCAATTAAATATGTATTCAAATAACACAAAGGAATAAATATTAAAACAACAATGTTTTCAACTCATAGTACGGTTCATTATCCTTTCGTAGTGACTAAAAGCATCGCATATAACATGAAAACAATTTGACCTCAAGTAACCTCTACAATATTCGAACGTAAACAAATTATAAAAAATTAAAACTTCATGAAAATTGTTAACGCTACAAATTAAAATAATAAATTGCACCTTTTTTATTTAAACGTTTTGGTTTTAGGAAACATAATTCTTCTTGTTGATAAGCTAATTATGTAAAATAACATTATTCGATATTTCTCATTATTCGTTTGTTCAAAGCAGCGCGAAGGTCACGACTCACAGAATACGTAGTATTTAAAACGTCAAATTCAAATGACATTTGGTCACAGACAAAAAATACATTTTGGCGCCAAATAACTCGGCGTTTAAACTATAAAATATAGATAATAATACTAATCGTTCGTTAGCTAGTTGCTACAATGGTGTTTTGCATAAGAATAGCAACAGCTGGCTTACCATACAGAAAGCGATAATTTGTTTCGTAATTTTCAACAACAAACTATTTACAGTAAGTAGATACAAAATGTTTTGTTTTGAAATAAGCAATTTTCAATAAGTTACTACAATTGCAAAGCAACTTTATTAGTTTCGAGTTTAAATACGTTCAATTTATTTGCGAAGTTTCTATACCTATATATATTAAATATTTATTAAAATATTTTTTATATATTATAAGAAGTAAATTTTATTTTTAAGTTTCTATTCAAGAAACAAGTCTTGCACACAACTACATATAATGAACATCTGTACGATCGTCAATAGGCATACACCTTTAATATGCAAATCATTTAGTAAACTCTAAAGAGATTCTAATCTCATACTTATTAATTTAAACATCAGATGCGAGGACACGCATGAGTTTTATTATGGGCCAATAAATTGTTATTATAGTAGTATAGGTGTCTTAGTACTTATGCCATAAACTATAGACCAAAGATCTATAGAGCATAAATTATTCGAGGCCGTTGACCTTTTTATTATCTATGTTTCTTAGTATTTAAATCCCTCGATTGTATGATTTTATAGGATACGGTTACACAGTATTATAGATAAAATAGATTTATCAAAGAATATCGTTTTTAATAAAGGAATAACTTAATTTCTCGTTATCTCTATATAGATATTCTGACATATATAGAAGAAGTTATTTCGTGTATTATAAAGGCATGCGACCTTACGTCCAAACAGCCAAATTCTTATTCAAAAGGCATTTCAATGTCCATAATAACATAATTAGACCCTCCACGTCTCAAGCTACGAAAATTACTGCAATTATATTTTAAGCGAAAACCACCTTAGTAAGGTATAAGCCACTACTTTGAATTTTCCTTAATAACTGTTAATTGGCGAAGTTCAACTATTAAAAATTAATTACTTTAATAGCATGATGATGACAATTATCAAAATTGCTTGAACACTGGTAATTTTTTATGCACATTATCGTAACGTTTGTGAATTCTATATTGATGTTTGACTTTTTAAATTACATAAAATAAATCTATATATATAAAAGCAAGTCGTGTTAGTTACACCATTTATAACTCGATAACGGCTCCACTGATTTGGCTGAAAATTGGTGGGGATGTAGCTTAGAACCAGGAGAAGGACATAGGATACTTTTTATCCAGTTTCCAGGGGAATAATTTTTTTATGAAAGTAAACGCGAACGGAGTCAGCCAACAGCCAACAGCTAGTTATTTATAAATGCGTTACTGTATCTATAAGAATGTGTATTGCTATGAATCAAGTAGTGCCACCACCTTGGTAAGATTCCTAACACTTTGAAGGTGTCTCGTCTGATGTCTAAGACCGAAGATATGGTTTTAAATACTATCTAATCTAACATTTTCACGACATCAAATTGGATCTCGACTATCAACGTAAGACGCTTATTAACACTTCAGTAACCCAACCAGGTCCAAAATACCCTCTCGCATTAAAATATAAAAATAATATATCACAAACATTGTTCTCACATAAATTACAAGCCAAGCATGTACATCTATGGGAATGAGTTACTAAACAATAGACGCAAATCTTAATAAATGATCACATTCAAATGGGGTGCAAGACATTTGCGTAACCCTTTCAGAGCGACACCTGGTTGGATCGAAGTCAAAAACCTTCATCGCATTAACATAATATTTATAATATTCACAATGGGATGCTTTATTCAAAGTAGCTTTGATTCCTCTCGTATTTGACATACGGTAGCTCGTTATTGTGTTACGAGATAAGGGACACGATAACAATAGCGCACTTTGTGATCGCGGTTTGTAAGATATTTGTTTGAAAGGTAACGTAGCTGAACTAACGACTTGAGCAATACGACAAACATTCGGTTTATTAGAATCGCCTGTGCCGGTTCAGACTCGAGTTTCAATTACCGTCAGTGAGATTAAATGTAATGCTCTTATTAAAATGTACGTTCTATAATCAATATCATATAAAATATCTACAAACTTGTAGCTACAGAACTGGATTTATCGGCTATGAGTCAACGCTAGGCAAACAGGCCTAACGTGAAATTGAAAGTAACGAATTAAATATCTAGGCCTGAGCTATCGATTGCATCCTTCGACCCAGTTTCGTCACAAAAAATCCTTTCATAGCCGACAATGGATACCGGCCTATTGTCTAAAAACCGTCAAATGATACGCATTAGATTTTTTGCCGCGTTATGAATACTTTTAAAACAGGAAGGATGTGAAAGTCGGGGGTATTGAAGACACCGTATGGCGGTGAAGGGTTAGGGGTGGGTTGGACCGGCTGTTTTATTCAAAGACGTATAATAGATAAAACATTGCATTAAGGAAAGAAATATTATGACGGCTATTAATTTAAATCATCTGTTGTAACCATTACTTTTGTTAAATGTTTAAGAATGTATTCGATTTTATTTAAATATGTTTTATTGAATGCAAAAATTTCAAGTGCCATAATATCCGTGTTTATCGCGAAATGCAGATAAAATATTATCATTAAGAGAAATGTCATCAGAGGTCACAGATAAAAAATGGTAAAATATAGAAAGTTTTGATAATGTGAGAATGGAAAATATGAAAAATTACGTGTTATATCTTATCGAAATCGGACGGACGGCTTTTACTTAATATGAGCTGTCATCAATCAATTTTTTTTATCAACTTTCTCCTTGAAGTTTTCACAATGATTAAATATTTGTCACGGTAAATTTAACAGACAGATTGGGACAAGGGACTCTTGGAAATTGAAATATTTTAAAATTTATACTATTTTGTGTGTAGGAGGTTATCTTTTGATTACGGCAGCCATTTTGGAAACTGCGTTACGTTATCCGTAGGCGTCAAACCCTATAGACATCACTTGCACTCGAAAAATATCGACCAGAAAACTTTTTTTTATTTAGAACTATGCCCTTTTTTAGTACTAGAAATGATTTTAAAACTTCGACTTTGTTTAATAAAACCGATTATAGATATTGTTTATTCACTTTGTTGTTCGAAGAATAACAATAAAAATATTATATTTTGCAAATTGTGTTTACAAGGAAAAACATTGTTACGATATTAACAACACGCTTTCCGAGAAGATAACGCTTGGTATAATTATAATATAATGGGCTATTTTGGTGCCAATAGATGTGAGTTTGACCTCTTAATAACAATGTTTGATGCAATGAATATTATAAGCACAATTATTTTGAAATAAATCCTTTGTTATAGAGGATATAAAAATATATAGATAGTATTTAATATTTATTAATAATTTTATTAGATTGGTACGTATTACATATTTTGAAAAACGAAAACATGTTGTAGGTACATATTTATGGTTTTTCCTTGTTGGATCCCGAATAAAAGTAATAATAATTATTGATATATAAAAAAGGAGATTAGTAATTCAATCTAAAGTTACTATATTTTTTTGGTATGATGATTGTTTTCTTATGATCAAATTCGCTGTGCGTTAATATAAAAAAAAGAAAAAAATATCCAAAATTTACGCGGGTAAATAACCAGCGTTGAACTAGTAAAAGGAAATGTTAGTCCCATTGGTAATACGAAGAAGACATTTCGCCTACACCGTGACCGTAGAGATTATCAATATAGGCCCATGTTTTGACTAACCTATACAATGGTATAAGCAAGCTTCGATGCATGGCCAGCGGTGATTTGAACGCGGGTCTCTCGCGCGAAACGTTGTCACGAAACCATTAGGCTACGCGTAATTTTGATAACAAGTCGAATTTAAGGATATGTTTTTAGAGGAGTAGGTGTTTCATTAGTATTTATAGAAATAATTATATAAATACGCTGACTTCGGGTAATTCTTAGTTAAGTATATATAGACAATATTTTTACATTTACGCAATTAATCCAACATATACGTTGAGGAAAATTCTAAGTAGCTGGATGGGTTGATTAAAGAGTTATATTATTATATAAATGTCTAACAAGAAATAGTATAAAATACGTCAATTTACCTTATATTGATGATAAATGCTGCTCGTACCACCTGCAACAAGAAAAAATAAACGTTTATTATAAATTACCTAGAGATAATTCAGCAGTAATTTCCTTATGCTTTATATAGATATTATCTCGGAAAGATGGAAAAATATTATATTTTAAAAGATTCTATATTATTGTCGCTATAATATCAACAAATTTGCGTAATGTTACGTGAAATATAAATTATATTGAAATGACATTGACAGCATATAGATGACTGATAATTCTTTTATAATCTATGCAAATCATAATACATGACGCACGTAAAGCTCAATTCTAATTTTGAAATTAAATAAAAGATACGTTTTAAATTTTCAACATATAAATAGAACATTGACATTTAAATATTCAAGCCGTGTTTCGATTTTGTTAACGGCCAGTAATATCGTGCAACTTTAAATTATTATCATTCGAAACTGGCAACCAATCTCATACGCCATCTATCTTTGTCTAACTCGCTTATCGGTTACAGATATCTCAGTGTTGACGAGCCATTTTATATTTTATTCATGCGAAATATTTGCATGAAACTTTTCTAGGGTTAAACCTGTGTTCGCCCATAATCGGGTTGCACCCGCAAACAACCGATTATTCCTCTTGCATAATTTTTACATTTTTTAACAGCAGCAACACTGCAGCATATTTCCTGACGTTTGTTTATGGTGGTTTAAAAATTTAAATATCGAACACGTTTGCGCGGATGGCGTGCAAAAAGGTTGCAAGCGTAGTATAGAATTAAATTATGCATTGTTATTTTTAGTAATGCAATTATCCTTAAAATATTAATACAAAAGTGACTGTTTTCCTAAATGAAATATTCAGATGAATTAAACGCTTGTGATATTTTTTTAATTATATTAAGTATTAAATAAAATAAAAATAAAAATAAAAAAGCCTTTTATTTATTTCCCGCTTAATTTACAATGGATAGTAAAGTATATATATATGTACTATCTTTTATCACTTCCATACATTTCGTACGAATAAAAATTTCAAACCAGTCCAAAGTCCAAATCGACAAATGACGTCACTGACAATATAGGCAATTTAAGACATTCAAATTAAAAAAAGTTACCAGCTTTAAAATAACCGTTACGTATCTATTGAAGCATTGTAACTAATATCTTTCTTAATATTTAATCAATAATTCTAAATATTCAATCACGCCAGTGTACTAAAAAAATGTTTTAACTCCTAAGTATAAATTTATGAGCCGTGTAAAAATTGCGATTAGGACAAAAAGTTGTTTGTTGCCGAGTTAAGTTTAGACTTAGTAGCTTTTTCTTATTAACTTAATACGCTTGATGGAATTATCATTTACATTTTTAATTTTCATAATTGAATTATGATGTCTTTGATTGAAACTAGTGTTATTTTTTTGTAATTTGTATCACGCCAGCATTAAAATTTAAGTGAAGAAAACTATAATCTAAGCCCTTTTTATGTGTGAGGAATATTTCATAAATTATTTTTTATATTATTATAATCAAAATGGGTTGAAAGTTAAAAAGAACCATCTAGTATATATGGATTATGGTATATGGATTTTCTTTGTAATATTTCTACGAAAGAAGTTTTTTTCAATAAGTCTTACTCAATTATCGTTTTAGTCAATTTTCAAAATTGTAATCAATGGATTATAAAAGTAATTTCGTTCTTAAAAAAGGTTTTAATATATCTCTAAATATTCGTAAATTAAATTACAAATAGAAACTGAGTCAGCCACGTACTTGTCAATGATGCATAATTATTATGCATATCATTTAGCATCACGTCCGCCTTGAACTTAGCATTTTACTTTGAGACAGCTAACACAAATTGCTTATTTTATAAACATAATAAAAATATTTAGAACTAGCTGATCCATGACCACTTCTTCGTTGGGCATAATGTTAACAATTCTTTTTTTATATAGCCGATGACACTCCGCAATAATGTGGCTTTCTATTGGTGAAAGAATTTTTAATATCGGTTCAGTAGATCCCGAGATTAGCCCTTACAATTTAACAAACAAACAAGCTTTACTTCTTTATAATATTAGTATAGAAGTATAGGCTAGTCGCGCCCAGCTGTTTTACCTGCGTAATTTCTGTTCTATTTCATATTACGAGATAAAAATATTTTGATTTAAGCCAAACTCATTTAGTAGTTATTGAATGAAAGACAAAAAATACCCCTTAACTTTCATGTTTATAATCCTTTTATAAGATTTATTAAGTATGTATAGGATAGCAAATGGTTTTGTAAGGTTCAAATTTATTTAAATTGTGCTATATATATAAGAGAACATTCTTATAACCACTATATAAATAACAGAAACGTCAATTTCAAGACAAACGAATTACATACATATATTGGTACATTTAAATACTTAGGACAATGAAATATTATACCTCAAAACCACATCTATTCATTTGTATTTTTTTATCTGGACTTATACTTCAATGTATGTAAAAAATCCCTGCGTATCAAAAAGTAACACAAGTCTTACTCCAACCAATAATTTCGACGAAAATTAATGTCTCAATGAAACTAAAAAATAACTGTAACAAAAAAAAACGTTTAAAAAACCCTCAACGGTACAAAAAAACACTACAAATCTTTGTAATCGAATTAAAAGCAAGATCAATTAAGGGGGCTCTTGAGGTGTACTTAACAATAAGTACATTTAATAAATCTCAAGCTTCGAAGTGCATCTTTTGTTGCAATATTTATGGGACTATTCAATGACATTTATGAATTGGCTTACTTTTCTGTTACTTTACGATGTTTTGACAGACATTAATTGTTGCTTGCCGCTTTTTTGTGTCATTTTGTGCAATTTTTTTGTGTGTTTCTTTAACTGTTTAGTGTTTAACTTTTATAGTTTGGTTAAACTACTGTTGTAGTAAGGTGGTCATTAATCTTGTTATAGGGAGATAGTTGTCTATAGTTAATAGAGATGTTTTTGAAAGTACATTTATTTAATTATAACGACTAAATAAATACTATAAAGAAATAATTATGATTCTTGTACGTATTCAAACGGCTAAGATCTTTTTATATGGTTAAATAAGTTTAGAAAAAATAAAAAAGTAAAATAGATTAATTTAAAAAGTACAGTAACTTCGACAATCTACTTAACACAAAAAAAATATTCTGTATGAAAGTTGTGGAAATATGACATAATATATCAACCGATGATATATTTTACTCTTAACATATTTCATTGTAGAATATGTAAGCTTACATTTCTTGTTGCCAGTTTAAAAAAAAGTTTAAAATAAATAACAAATAATTTTAAAAAGTGTCACAAATGCTGCTTGATAGCTGTTATCAACGGAAAAGGCGAATGAAATTACGATTAATTTATCGTACTACGTCCTTTTTAAACAATGCATTTGTCAAAATACTTAAATACAATTGCATTTGATATTTCCAAAAAAAAGTGAACATACACAAAAAGTATTATTATACGGTCGAATGAAGAAACCTTCTTTTTTGAAGTTGGTTAGAAATACATACATGATTTTTTAAGTAAATTTTTGATAAGTGATGACGGAAAATTGAGAAGAATATTCTATTAGAATGATAAAGGTATTTCATGTTGTCTTGTGTGGTGTGGGACATACATTGATGACCTACGTTTTAGTATATCTTGTAATTTAAAATGAATCTCAAAATGTGTTGGTAAGCGCAGAACTCGATAACAGCTGAAGCGATTTACATAATTTTTTTTTAGAATAATTCTAGATGTACTGGGATGGTTTTTAAGCAAAAAAAAGTAGGCGTAGGGTATAAGGTTTCGGGTAGGAATAGGACAGCGTGAACGATGTCGCGCTGGGCCGGCTAGTTATCTATATAAAATTTTACAAGAACTGCTTAAATACAATTTATATTTCAGTCGAAAAGCAAAGAAAACCGTCACAAGATTCTAGAACGATATATTCGTTGTTTTTTACTTCAAAAACTTTTTCTCCATATAACTCGCATAAGGAATTTTAAGTGTTTCTGAACATTAGAATGGCCTTAAAATGACTACAATCAGATCAATAATATCCATAGCGTTATGGTAGATAATAACAGTCTACAACTTTAACTGCCGCTCAATAAATAATTACTGGCAATCAATTCTAGTCTATGTTTACATGTGACTTTGTCTATTTAAAAACTATGTCTACGAAAAAGTTCGTATATGGAACAAAATTCTGGCTGTCGACAACCGTCAAAATGTAACAAAAAAGAAAAAAAAATCTTCCTTTTTAAATAAAAAAGAAGTTCTTAGTTGGATTAATAAGAACGCAATCCTGGCTGCCGACAACTGTCAAAATGTAACAAGAAAAAAAGAAAAAACTAACTTTTTAAATAACCTACAGAGCTAATAATTTGAACACTTATAAATGGCCAGTCAGACTTATTTAGATAGAGTGCTTTTATCATGATTACATTCTCGTATCCAACTTACATTTGCGAACCTAAATTTGACATTTAATTGAAATAATTGGCTTGTTCCACGTCACCTCGAAACTGAAGTCTGTCATAGAAGGCTGCACTCCTTATTCAGAATTGGCACAGCAATTTTAATAACTCAAATATGTATGACTGCATAGACGTATAGTCACTTAATAATTAATCGGTACGCTGTTTAAGCTTTAATTTTTTTTCGAATGACTTTATTTTGTTTTCTTAAATATGTTTTTTTTGTTTGTTTGTTTTTTTTTTGTCATTCGACCCCATTATCGGTACGCTGTTAGTGAAGCCCAAACTGTATATATGTAGGTGTTAACAGCACGTTTTTGTCGATAACACGCACACAAACTCACCAATAATATTTCAGCTATAAGTAAATGTAGAAAGTCAAAAATCTACGAATAACATACGAATTTTGATGCGATACACTGCGGCGATGATCTATGTAAGTAGACAAAATTGTCTACTTTGAAATGGCTTCACTTTGCGTGCTAATATTGCGGTTCTACGTGTTATTAATCTATGTGTATGACTATACGTACCTTCTTACGTTACGTGGAATCAAGACACTTAAAACTACTAGGAAATCAGTGCAATTTATTTTTATACCGCATGAGGATTTAAAATAACGATGTGGAAAGTCGATAAATATAACTGTTATAAATTGAGGAAGTCTGTTCGAGAAATGAGAACTGAAATGATAGGAAATAATAATGCGGGAACCGTACGTCTTACTTGATTAGTTTCAATGCGATTTCCAGTTATGATAGAATCTTTGGTGATCTAGATTGGGGTTCAGTTATGTCTATTATAATGCATATCTATATATATAAAAGAAAGTCGTGTTAGTTAAAACATTTATAACTCGATAACGGCTCAACTGATTTGGCTGAAAATTGGTGGGGATGTAGCTTATAACCAGGAGAAGGACATAGGATACTTTATCCAGTTTCCAGGGGAAAAAAAAATTTATGAAAGTAAACGCGGACGGAGTCTAGTCAGCTAGTTTCTGTATATAACTTACTTTAATTTGAAAAAAAAACCTTTAAACCGTAGTTTTAAAAATTTAAGCATACATAGGGACAGACAGAAGGACTTTGTTTTATACTATATAATAATAATGTAACGAAATTCGATATATCACCAATTAAACATTATAAAGAATAACACACAATGAAAGTTAATATTATATCTATACTTATATTATAAAGAAGTAAAGTTTGTGTGTTTGTTAAATTGTAAGTAATCTCGGGATCTAATGAACCGATTTTAAAAATTCTTTTACCAATATAAAGACATTATTACTGAGTTTTAGTTATTTAATTAATAAATTTACAAATAAAAAAAGGATTATTAACGTTATGCCCAACAAAATATATATAGCGTATGGAAATACGATAACTATATTTGTGTGTTGATATGTATTTATATAATATATGTATGTATAGGTACTATTTTATTATGTGTATACATTTATAATTGTTGTTATTCATTCTTTTTTAATTAAATCTACACTTTTCACCTACCCTTCCATTCTATTGTATTACTAATGTTCTATTTCTGGGTTGCCTGGAAGAAATCACTTCAAGTGATAAGGCCGCCTCTTACATGTAAATATCTTTTATCTGTCTAATTGTTAATATTCCTTTCTTGTAATAAAGGGTAAAATAAATAAATAAAATAAGTATAGTACCTAGAATTATTTACTAGGTAAAAATATAGAAACATACAAATAACATATGTATATTATATGCCTATATATATATACATATGTTATTTGTATATAGCCTCATGCTTTACAAAGCGCAAGTGAGACCACACATGGAATACTGCTCTCATCTCTGGGCCGGAGCCCCTCAGTACCAGCTCCTTCCATTTGACCGCCTTCAACATCGAGCATCTCGGATGATTGA
>DWAJ01001533.1:0-21797 GCA_018238005.1 Eurema mandarina | reverse complement strand
CGTTAATCGCTAAACATAAATGACGCGTACTATACATCGTGGAGGAATGATATACTTCGAATTATAAGAAACTTCTATGCTTCGCCTGTCCGTTTGCTCGTGATTATAACAAAAATTACTCTACGGATTTCAATGCGGTTCCGTAAATTTTCTGATGTAATCATGGTGTAATGACAGTTATATTTTAAAATTTTAAGTAGATTTACTTAAGGAAGACTTATAAGTAATAAGCTATTTTATTTTATCTCTTTAAATGAGAATACGAAATAATTAGATTGTCTTTTTTTACGGTCAACAGATTTTCGTTCTTCCCAAGATGGGCAACGGATTACTTCAAGAAAGTATTTGATATTGTATCAAAACAAAGAAGAGAAGAAAAACGATCTTCTGCTGACCCGAGGGACTTACTTGACGCTTTACTCAAAATGCAGGACACCGCTAAAAGTGAAGATGGTAAAATCCTATAGTTATCTATGGAAATAATCGCCGTCGATATCGAAAAATCGTACAGTAATCGTTGTCAATGTCGTAAAATTTTGATACCGCTTACCGAGCTAAAGAACTTAAGCGACTGTAATAAAAAATCGGGTCGAACAGCAGCTGTTTATCGTATTATTGTCGAAACATAATTGACTCGAATTGTGTTCGGTGTAGACCTTTTGGTTGATTTTCTTTCACTATGTTGCACTGTCATAATGTTATGGTTTTTTGGATGTCCTAATTAGGCCTAACAGCATAATTCTACTATCTTTGGATTTCTACTATTTAATCGGATAATCTATACAAAATTAATTGATTTCATTTTTTATAGAACTTAGGAAAATATTAGACAACGATCAAAATTTTTGGTACGGTAGTTTTCTCTCGCTTTGAAGTCCTCCAAATTGTAATCTTTAAGCAAGACAGATGCCTGACTCTATAACTTTTCTTGATTGAATGAATGAATTGAACATATTATATATTTTTAACTTCCCACTTCATTTGAATAACCGTCATCTTTATGATAGTTGCAAGACGTACTATATTACGACTATATTATTCGACGGTTCATTTCGAAATTGCACGTCTATGAAAACACGTGATTTGTGAAACATTATTTCAGGTATAACGGACGATGTAATAATATCGCAAGCTGCAATCTTCCTCTTGGGCGGCTTTGAATCCTCCGGCTCTGTGCTAAGCTACAGTGTGTACGAGTTAGCGTTCCACCCAGAAATGCAGGTGACTTTTTTGAGTACCTCTCATATCAAAATACAATCTAATAATTAATTTCTACACGATAGAGCCATGTTTTCAGGCCAAATTAGGCGGACTCGCCTGATACCGACCTCCCACAGCATCTTATGAATCCATACTAATATTATAAATGTGAAAGTGCGTTTGTTTGTTTGTCCTTCCTTCACGCCGTAGCTAAGCAATCAATTGACCTGATTTTTGGCATACTAACTGTTGAAAAGATAGAGAGTAACATAGACTATTTTTAACTGGAAAAAAGGGTTATAAGGGGGGAAGGGGGATACACAGCTTATATGTCCACGCGGACGGAGTCACGGGCAACAGCTAGTAAAATAATAAAAACACCCTTATTTGGAGTAATTTTATAACAAATCAAGCCTACCCATAACTTCCGAACTAGTAAAGAAACTGTACTTCGGGAGTCATTGTATTTCGTTAGGTAAGTGGGAGCACAGGAGCCATTTTATCCTATTCCTTCAAAAGACGGTCATGCATTTGAGAGGCATTTTAAAAAAAATACGTAAGCTCTCAAAAAGTAATATTCCCAAAGTCCTTGCTAAAAACCTTCAACTCACTTTATCTTTCTTCACAATTTGTACATTAAAACAATTCCTTCAATTTATTACAATTAGTATAAATAATAATTGCTTTCACATAAATTTTCGCAGGATAAGCTCTACAATGAAATTACGAGGGTCAAAGAGCAGAGTGTCGATGGCCGACTCGAGATATCGACTCTGGCCGAAGTTTCGTTCCTTAATGGTATAATCAAAGGCAAGTATGAAAATGATTAATAATCATAACATTTATTTATATAAATGCACTTTGTAAACTTTTGTTTCTTTATTAATTCGCTATGACTTGCAAGATATTGTATTTTAATAAAGTGTTATAAATAATTAAAGCTAGTCATAAATATGTATCACATTTTTATCGTATGCATATGTCAAAGAGATTCTATTTAATAACTTGATTCGAATAGTGCTAAAGTTCTACTCCGGATGCAATCGTCGTCGATATTGAAAAATGTTGATACTGCATAATGAGTTATGGAACTTCAACTACTCCAATAAAGACTCTTTTCGAATATATAGTATTGTTGTCGAAACATCGACAAAAAAGATTTTTGTTTTATTCGTCGTCGCTCGAAATTTGCATCGAAACTAGTCGATCGATTACATTCTCTTTGCTAGTCGACGTCGACGTTGATTGCATTCAGAGTAAAGCTTTTAGTTTTTCTAGAATATCGATAACAATATTAAAAGCTTAAAAAAAGGTTGACTACATTTTCTTATTGCAGAGGTTTTGCGCAAATATTCCGTTATGGGCTGGCTAGACCGAATCGCAGTAAAAGATTACCAAATTGATGACAAGTTGACCATCAAGGCGGGAACTCCCGTATATGTCAATGGTATAGGAATGCAGTACGACGAAGACTTCTTCCCTGAACCAAAAAAGTTTGATCCGGATCGTTTCTCACCAGAAAATGAGATAAATATTAAACCATTCACGTATATGCCTTTCGGAGATGGTCCGAGAAGTTGCATTGGTAAATATATTGTACTTTATATCACTGTTTTTGTAAAACAGATTTCAAAAATATTATTGGATACCTAGCTTTAGTCATGTTCAAGTGGTGTGATTTATTTTAAATGTTTTGTTTAATTTTAAAGAATACTAAGTACCTATCTATTGAAATAACTGTGGTCTGTAATGGAAATAAGTTACTTCAAAAAATAAATAAACATTACTATAACGTTTTAAGCGATATGTACATATATTTTTATTGTAGTTAGCACAATAACTAGGCACTAGACCAAAGTACAATCTTCAATAACTTTCATTAATTCTTTTTTATTTATTTCAGGTAAAAGATTCGGTTTGATTTCAGTTCGACATGCGTTGTCTCATTTAATACTCAATTATACATTCCGACCTCTTCTAAACGCAACCAAACCGAGTGATATAGAAATTGAAAAACGGGGACTCTTTCTGGTCCCATCACAACCGATTCATGTTGAATTTATCCCACGAACATGATTGAACGGTTTTAAGTTTTGTTAAACATTTTTTTTATATTATATTTCCATAAGTTTACATGTCCTAATGTTACATTTAAATTATTTTGTGTTTTTATTTTACCCTTCTTATACATTTTTTTTATTTTTATACAAATTTTCACACTAATAATTTGAAACAATTAATATGTATTCCATACCTGAAGAAAAAAAAATGCATTTTGACACATGTGACATGACTTTGACATCGTCAATTAAACTTCAAACTTCAAAGTAAACAAAATTTATTAATAATTTGCAATTTGCACTTTGCAGTTTTATGTTTTGACATCCATATATTCGTTAATAAAAAGCAAAAGCCTATTGTGCATTTTATTAATTATTTATTACTGGTTAATATTGTTATATAAGAATTCACTAAGCATCAAATTACGGAATTTCAAGTAAAAGACCAGAACATTATCCATACGATCAATAATTGTGTCAGTCGTACAATTTAAAAGTTTATCAATTTCCATATTGAATTCCATTCCTTGAGAATACGATTTAGAATAAAAAGTACGAAAAATCCTTTACGGTAAGCACTAGAAATGGCTAAGCAAAGCAAAGAAGCAAATCAGTTAGATATAAACGATAGTAATTTTAATTCAGAAATGTATCTGGACTGCTTGTTAAAATGCGCGACATTACGACAAGTGATGGATAAAGAAGCTGAAGTTATTAACCAGAGCCAGTTCTTGCAGTCAGAGATGCAAACCTTAGTCTACGAAAATTATAATAAATTCATATCTGCTACAGAAACTGTACGAAAAATGCGTACCGATTTCCAAATCATGCAAGAAGAAATGAATAAATTAAGCGAAAATATCAATAAAATCACAACATTTAGTGCTCAAATCTCAGAGAATCTCAGTGAGAGCGGGAATAATGTAAATAGGCTGTGTAACACTAGACAGTTGCTGGATAAACTACAATTTCTATTTCTATTGCCTACACAGCTAAGTAAAGCTATACAAGATGGTCGGTATGCAGATGCTGTTCATGACTATACACATGCCCAAAAAGTATTACAAAAGTATGGAGATCAGCCCTCGTTTCAAAGTATCCAAAAGGAATGTTCAGAAATTGTATATGAATTGAAGAAAAGCTTGAGGGAACGGTTATTAACACCTGATACTTCAGCAACTGACTTAGCCGAGAGTGTAGGCCTTTTAAGACAGCTGCAAGAATCAGACTCTTCCCTACAAGACATTTTTCTTAACTGTGCAGAAAGCAGACTGGAACAACATTTAAAAGTTTTAGCTTCTATGGTTGAGGTCACTGATATTTTAGAATGGGTTGAAAAATGTAACAGCACCCTGCTAGCTGATTTGGGGATTGTTATATCATGCTATAATGAAATGTTTAATATGGATAATTCTTGCTTGCCAGAATTTGCGGACAAAGTTATGACCCAAGTATTTCATCTTTTTGAGGATGTTGTCAGAAGACCGGAGAATGTAGGTACTGAAATACTTATTCGGGGTCTTGATAAGTTCTTTAGAAAATTACAGGCCATGTCGGAAATAATATCAAGTGATGGTGTTTCCAATAAAGCTTTAGAGGTTGTAGTTCAGTGCATTAATCACAAAGCTACAACACAGCATCAAACAATACAAATTCAATTTAAAGAAAATTTAATGAGAGTAAGACAATCCCTAGCTAGCAAGGGTACTGAAAATGTTGATCTTAAAGACATACTGAACTCCCTCCAAGTATATTTAATGCAAAAAATTCAAGCATCTTTACTTGACTTGATGGCATTTTTACAAAATAATCTTTCATTCGGATTAAAACCGTGGTGTGCGAAGGCTGTCGCCGATGGTTGTTGGAATGTTATATCTGAAACTTTAGTAAACCTTTCTGATATGGTAAAGAAAATGGCTACTTTACAAACTTCGAACAACATTCCCTTTGAACTTTTTCTGATACTTGCCAAACTGTGCTTAGAAATGCAGGAAAGTGGTGTAACAATATTGCAAAATCACTTTCTCAAATTGTTAGAAGAAGCTGCACCAGGCTTGACAGTAGAAAAGAAAGATACAAATAATGTGATTGTGAATCTGTCGACTGCTGCTCAATCAGCATTGGATTCGGAAGTCGTATTTATAGGACAGACAGCAGCTCAGATGTTACGAGTATCCGTTCTGGCCAGAGATTGGTTAAGGGCTCCCGAACCAAGAGGTCCAAGAGCAGTTTGTAGACGAGTTGTCGAAACTCTAGCTAGTGCTGACAGTGCGGCTTCACAACTTTTCCCTACAAGTATTAAGCAATCTAGCGATTCAAGCAGGCGCACTATATGGTCTAGAGCGCCTTCATCTTTCTCGCCAATAAACAGGCTTTTTTCTGAACGAATAGAAGTGTTTAGTCCCGCTGGAGCTGACAGAGCAGCTCTGTCAAATGGTGCTTTAAAAGTAGCACTAAAAGCTTTGGTAGAATGCGTGAGACTACGTACATTTAGTAGACACGGCTTGCAACAATTACAAGTTGATGTACACTTTCTACAACAGAGGCTGTCGTGTATGGGCAATGATGAGAGACTCCTTAATGCATTATTAGAAGATGCCTTGTCATCTGCTCAGCTAAGATGTGTTGACCCTCAGCTTATGGAACCCAGCATTGTAGATATTATTTGTGAACGTGGTTAATTTATGACATTTTTATCAAAGTTAATAAGGATCATTATTTAAAAGTAGTAGAATATATTTAATTTATAACTTATAAAATTTAAGATTGCTTTTCAAATATAAATATAATAGTTTGTTGATTTTATTAATATACAAGTTGTCTGTATTGAATAAATTATACTAAATTGCTAAAGATTGTTTTATTTTACTTCATTCTGAATATTTTCTTTTATATGAACTGAATGTTGATTATTGAAATAAATCTGCCACAGAAGTTGAACGAAAATGCAATAAAAACACCATTGTTTTTCAAAGAATTTATTTATAACCCAATAATTAAAATTGCATCATCATATTAAAAATAATGATATCATCTACATAGATACTATATTATAAAATTTTATGTAAATGCTCCTGAAACAAACTCACGAAACAATCTACTGGTTTAGACATAAATTACTCATTATGGTGTTAGTTATGGGAGTACAATAAACATTTAAAATTAAATTAAAAATAAAAACAACATCATTACATTACCACTAAAACAAGATATTTTGGTCCTATTTCCCTACATTACACTGTATCATTATAACACGGGTTTATATATATTACTCTTCCAAATTGTAAAGTTCTCTTTAATAATATTGGGCATTTAGTGTGGTCTATATAACATAATTTTGAATACACGACCCTAAAGTACAATTCTCTACAAAAATCTTTTTGAATCTATGGGAAGCTCAAAAACTCACTACGACAACGTGATAATGTCACTGAAATTATTATAAAAATTATATAAGCTCATTAACTTGCTGCTTTATAACTATGTATGTATGTACATTGATGTTCGAACATATAGATATGTTTATATTAAATTTTTGGTACAACTTCTACACTTTGTATACCCTGACATACATTTAATACAATAATTGACCTCGCAAACCGTTTGAAATGGCTTGAGAGCTTTGAACTGTTTGGTATGGAATAAACAGGTAGGTATTATTGAATATGCTCTAGTTGACAGTACAAATATATTGAGATACTATGATATTCATGTTAAGTTTAAAAGCTTTAAGTTATTTCAGCATAGAGTATAGAACTACTCTATTTTAAAAATACATATGATTAGACATTTTATTGAAAAAGGTATGACATTGGGTTCAAAATATGGGTAAAAATATTTAAATCTTTAACAAAATTTACTCAATTGCAAGTCCAGACATTGTAGCTAGCAGACCAGCGCTAGTTGGTTTATTTATCAAACTGTTATAATTAGAAGTTACATTACCATTAAATAGTATAGTTCTATACTCCATTCAAATATGCAATTTAGATTCGAAGAGCAGTCGTAAAGTAATAAAGCGCCTATTCTTTTATTAATTCTTAGTAAACCAAAGTTCTCCTAGTCGTTATATCAATAATATTATAAAGGGGTTATGTGTCATATGATTAAAATCATTATTATGAAAACAGGCATATTCTCCAATCAAGGCACTGTTTGATTTAAAATTGTTACAATTATTATTTTATCAAAATTTTAACCTCAGAAGTTGCATACAAAATACATTTTCGTCTCATTTGTGATTTTTATTGATAACATCGAATGCCACGTAAAAATACAGGTTTTAAAAAATAACTATGTTATTTCTTTGGGTTGTATAATTTAATCGATTATCACGTTCGGTGACTACACGTTAAAATCTCAATTTAATTGAAAATTTCTTATGAAAATCTTCAGCTATCCCAGTCAGTACCCCAGTAATGTAATGCAATGTAAACACGACACCTTAACACTAAATAAAACATAAATTATTTCTCTTATCTACATCTAGAACATATCAATTGACAAAATATATCCTCTCGCCAACATAACGACACCAGCGCCGCTCACAAAAATATTAACTTTACTCGACGCGCCTCAACATTGTAAAAATATATTTATTAAAACAGTGGTCCGTTTGTTTCATAATTGTGAGCGAAAGAGCGCTATTCCATCAACAAACACCCCGTTTATTATAAAAAATGTTCACATTTTTACTCAATTTTTTGATTTTTCCATCAATTTTCGCATCTTTTCTGGCACGGGGACGCCTTTGTGCGCGATACTCCTACGTACTTTAGAGTTAGTCTCACTTTTCACCAGTTTCCCCACTTCACTTTTACCCTCACTATTCGTAACACTAGATTTTCTGGTAGCTACCCCCACATTTGAGTTTTTGGTAACATTTTTGCTTCGTGGGCTGGACTGAGCGGGCTTATGTGGTAATTTCTGTTTGGGTTTGGGGGAGTTTTTAGGATTTTGTGTTTTGACTGTTTTTGGGGCAGGATTTGTGGATAATTTTGTGGTTTTGACGTTTGTTGGTGGCTTTAGAGGTTTGGTTTCGGGAAGAGGGGATCGCCGGCGACGTATTCGCGGCGGTGTGTGCGCGAGTGTAGTGTGTCTCGACAAGAGAGCTGCGCTGCTGAACAGCTGGCCACAGTCGCACCTGTGCTCCACCTCGCCCATACCTGAAAAAGTATAGAGTCGTGTTAAAGAAGATATGATGTAGAATTTTAGTTTTGGATAATATAACATAGAAAACATAAAAAAAATATAAGTTAAAATTAAAACGACTTTCACAAATCTGGCATTATAGAGTCATTAGTCGAAAAACTAAATTTATAGTTTAAAAATAAAATTCATACACAAGTGGCCCATTATTTAGTTCATTTTAAGTTCACAAAATATTATGTATATGTATATATATCAATAATCGTCGTTTTAGCTTGTCCATTATTTAATTTCAGTTAATAAGCGTGTAGAGTTTCTGGACATGCAGTAGAATTTATTTAGAAATAAAAATGGGAATTCAGATGAACATAAAATAGTTTTGTCAGTAAATTTGTCTGTATGAATGTAGGTCGCGATTATAAAAATTCAATACTTACGTTTTCGAACTTTCTTTAAGGGCGTGATCGCTTTTTGTTTTCCCAAAGACTTCCTCTTCGCTATACTAGTAAGCGACTTCCGCTTATCACCTGTTACTTTCTTATTGGTCTTCTCCGCTTTCTTTGGCGTGTGTTTTACGACAGCGGTCTTGGGAAAAGAATACTTGATTTCACTATCATCGGAGTCTGTGGAAGGCACTGCATCAATAGGTTTCTTAACGGGGGTAGGAGATGGTTTAGCTTCAATAGGTTTCGCTTTTAATCGAGGAATCTTAGTATTATGCTGCAATGAGATTCTCCTAATCGCTAAGTCTTTTGAATTAGGCCTTTCTATTTGCAATGAACTACGTTTCTTAGCTCGCACTTTCATAAATTTCTCTTCGACTGTATCCTCCGTTTTTATTTCTGGATTTAACATATACCTAACCTCATCGTCGTCACTCGACTCAAGAGGCGACTTATTTTCAACAACTGGCATTGTTATATTTAAAGTTTTCTGTTTCTTGGTCACCGTAATACCGGCTTTATCTTTTAATATTGTTCTCTTTTTAGGCGTTGGTGTGTCGGGAATAACAATTGTCTCAATTATTTTTGGCTTAGGAGGCTTTTCTTCAACATCTTTAGGCTTATCTACAAACTTCTCTGGTTGTTTTGTGCTTATTAGGGGTAAATCATCACTTTTACTATCGCAATCATCAATAGTTGTGCTATTTTCTACTGGCGTAATGGGATGAGCATCAACATCTTTTGTTATCTCAACGTTTTCATTTACTTCTTTAATCTCGGATTTTATTTCTTGAACAGGTGCGTCAATTTCCTTGATTTGAACGTCATTTTCATCATCCACATCGTCTTTATCATCTTCAATGTTTGAACTTTCTTCTGCTTGTTTAGCTTTATTCGCGGATTGCTTTTTCTTTCTGAGACAAATAACTGTGTGTTTGTTCAAAGAATGCTCATTGGGAAACACCATGTAACACAAAGAACACTCGTGAATAATGTCACGGGTAGAGAGCGAACTTTGCACGCTCTTATCATCGGATTTCTCTGAGCTGGTCTCCAAATGTTGATCCTTGTGCTCCATCAAGTGTTGCAACTTTTTAAAAGGTTTCTTACAAATATCGCAGTAATGCAGAAGGGGTTTAACAGTTTCGACTGTTGCTTGAGGAGGGCATTTCTTATTAATGCCGTCGTGTGTTTCTCTATGCTCCACAAGATGGTGAAGCTTTCTGAACGATTTATCGCACGGCTCACAGCGAAATCCTGCACTATGATCTTCCACCTTCTGAGATTGCACTTTATTGTCCTTATCATGCTTATTATTATAGTCACGCTGCTCCGATGAGCTTTTTCTGCTAAGCCTCGACGACATAGCATTTGGTTTATGAATACGGCGGTGTTGAACCAAATGATGTAATTTCCTAAACTCCTTTTTACAAACTTCACAAGAGAAGACACTTTTACTTTCAGAAGATTGCACTTTTTTAACTTCTTCACTTTTATGTTGTAACTTGTGACTGAGTAAATAAGATAACTGCCTAAAACTCTTACCACACAACTCACAAACAAGATCATGTAATTTAGCTTTCGATTTCATTAATTTATTCGATTCCTGCGTGTCATCTTTTTTGATGTCTGAGTTTTCAGATATTTCTTCTTGCCTTTCTCTAGCAGGCTTGGAATCTCGTGATCTCCTTTTCTTAAGTGTAGTTACTTCCTCTTCAAAGTCCATATCATCTGATTTGCTGTCAGTCGACGATCGTTTTGATTCTTGCGAGTGCCTTAACCTTGAAGAACTTCTTTTATCCGAATCGGATCTATTGGGCGATGGACCTGTACAATGTTTAACATGTTTAAACACGACATTTTCGGAACGGAACAATTTGTTGCATATTGGACACACAACATTCTCATTTATTTTACCTAGAGTCCAGTTTTCTTTTATCATTTCATCATCACTACTACCCTCTGACTCTGTACGCTCTTTATATACTGTTTCTTCTTGTATTTTTGGCTTCTTCTGAGGACTTGGGGTTTTATTAGGTACAGGTTCCATTCCAGGAAGGGGATATTTCCTTGGCCGACCTCTACCTCTTTTGACGGGTGTATTTTGCGAAGAATTATCACTTACATTACCTAAAATCTTATTCTCAGACTGTGTTTCCAGCAACTCTGCCGCTTTAACTAAGTTATCAATAGCTGAAATAGGGTCAGAGTGAACAACGTAAGGTTCAGTTCTGTTAACAAATTCAGTGGTTTCTTTAACCACTTCTTGATTTTCTGCAACATTCCGATTCAGAAGATATGACTTCTTTGGTACTACTGTCTTAGTTCTTTTGTCAAATTTTTCATCCAGTCTACGTTTTTTCTTCGGTGATATTTCCATATCTAAATCTTTTGGCTCAATAAGCTCCAACTCTGGAGTCTCTACTGGAGTTAAAACTTGTTTTCTTTGATGTTTAACTTTAGACTTATTTTCTTCCTGTGTTTTATTGTCGTAGCTTTCTAATATATCCGAGTCAAAAGACTCAGATGCGCTATGAACAAATTTCTCGGGTTCATCTATTGCTTTGGCAGGTGAAAGCTCCTGACCTTGTACATTAAGAACCGGAACAAAATCTGTACTGGAATCTACGAAAACTACTTTTACAGGTTTGTCTTCAATTATAGGAATTGGCACTTCAAACTGCCGCTTAGCAGTTAGCGCAGATTGGTAGGCCATTTGTACTTTAGAAGGATAATTCTTATTAAACGTCTCAGAAGGTTTAGCCACAGGATTCTTCAAAGAATGATTATTATGACGTACTGCATTATGCTTATTCGTTGATTTGGCCTTGGATTCAGCAAGCATAATTTCATTTCTAGACATTTTCTTGCCTGGAATATCTTTTGGTACTATACTCTTTATAACATTAAGAGGTTCTTTGGAATCTAGGTTTACAGTGAGACAATTTTCATAAGTAACGGAATTCCGTCTAGCAAACTTATCAAAGTCTTTTTCTGTTATAATTGGTTCCTTTTTAGCACCCCCATCACATATCACACTACTTCCTAATTCTATTTTATTTACATTTTGCGAACTTGCAATATCACCCGTTATGGGCACGTGTTCAATTATCTCTTCCTCTGATATGATTCTTTCTTTTTCTTTTTGTATATTTTGGGGTTTATTCGTAAATGGTGGAAGATTGATTTTGTCTTTGTTATTAAAAACTATGTTTTGATTATCTACAGTTCCTTTAGGATCTTGTTTAAGTGGCAATTCATGCGGAGGTCTTTCTACAAAAGGAATTCCATGTAGCTCATTCATCTTTCTTTCTATATCATCTAAAGTAACTGATAATGAATTTTTATCTTTTTCGTTTATAGTTATTTCTGTATTCGGTTTATGGTCTTCCGAAGGCTTAGTTGGCAGAGCTCGGTTAATAATACCTTCTATTGTTTTATCAATTAAATCTTGGTTGTTTATTTCTTTCCTATGCCCCGCAATTTGCGTTAGAGTTGAATCGACATCTTTTTTGCTTTGTATTACTTCTCCTTTCGATTTTAAATTATCCCTAAGAGTTTCATCTTTGGAGACTAATTTAGGTATTTTAGCACCCGGCTCTGGGTTTGGTTTATTTTTAAACGTCACCACATTGGCTTTCGGCTTATTGCTAGCATTAGTTTCTTGATTTTTCATTAGTACAATATTATTAGATTGGCGTTGACTATCGATTTTCTTTAGGACATCTCGTCTATTTAAATCATTTGGTTGCTTAAGTTGTTTCGTATTAGAATTATTTGGTGCTACTTTCGATTCTTTAATTTTATTTAAAAATTCCTGCCTATTTGCTTCAGTCCACTTTCCAAAAGGCACTGCAGGGCTAATCTTTTTGTTAACAGTTTTTATTTGTGGAATTACAGGTTTTTCAGTCTCTTTTTTCAGATCTTTCTTCATATCAACCACATTTGATTTAGTTGTAGGCCTCGCAATGTCTTTTTTTGCATCTTTTTTAACATCGATAATATTTGATTTAACTTCCAACTGTGTTGACTTTGAAATGGAAACGGGTAATGTTATGTCTTTGCTTAATATGCTTTTATTCTCTTTGGACAAGCTAAGTTCAGGTGTCTTTATGTCAATTTTTTCCTGAATCGGTTCTACTATTTCAATTGTTTTAATATTAGCGGTGTTATTCTCATTGCTTGTTGAAGCGGTATCTTTTTTTGAATTTGTAGTGGTATCGATTTTCTCAATATCAGGCTTTAAATTAATAACTTTTTTATTATTCTCATCCATCTTATCCATTTGTTTATCATTTTCTATATGTTTTACAGGTTTAACCTCTAAATCTTTCACCTGTATATCTGTTTTTATTTCAGAATTTTCCAAACTATTTTCTACATTTTGTTCCTTTATTAAATTAGGTGAGGAGTTATTGCTTAGCACTGGTTGCTCTAAATCTATTTCTAATTTACTCGCGATAACATCATGAGAAATTACCATTAAAGGTGTTTCAAGTGTAACAGAAGGTTGTGGTTTGACAATAGTTTCTTCTGTTTTAGGTTCTCCTATTTCTACTGCTTCATTGACTTTGAAAATTTCATTTTTGCTTCCTTCTTTTTCAGGCTTTTGAACATTTGTAGTAATATTTTTTGATATTGCATTACTTTCCTCAGGGGTGTATTTTTCCTTCTGTTCTGCTTCATCCTGTATCTTATTTATTGTCATTTTGGTTTCGGAAGTCGAGTCCAATTGGACTTCTTGTTTTTCAGCATCGTTTATCTCAGAAATCTTAGAAACGATGACTTCATTTGTATTTATTTTACTGGAATCAGGTAAACCTTCAATGTTTGGCTTATTGTGAACATTTTCTAATCCTTCATTTATTGCAATAGTATTTTTCTGTTCAATATTATCATCGTCGTTTGATTGAACAACATTACTATCAAGTTTTTCTAGAACAGTATCATTCTGGGTTTTAACGCTGTCTTGACTTTTTTCATTCGGAACATCTATATTTGCTTCATCTTTAGTTTCTATGATATTTACGATAGATTCAGGTAAAGGTGTTTTATTACCGTCGGACAAATCTTTACTATTTAAATCTATGACTTCATTGGTTATGCTGTCTTTATTGTTGGTTTCAGATTCTTGTACCAATGTTTTTTCAATAGTACTTTTTTCAATATTAGGAGATACTTTTTCTAAATTCAGATCTTTTTCTTCACATTTAATAACGTCACACGTTTTTTCACTCTGTTCTACACCTTTACATGTAGTATCAATAGTTTTCTGTTTGCTATTATCTGTATTAACTTCAATTGTTTTTTTAATGTTATCTGAATGCCTGCTTGGATGTAATTGCTGATCAACCATAATTTTTGTAAGTGGCCTTCCTTCTTTATTTGGTGTAGAATGGTAGGTCATAGGAGTGTATGTACTTATAACAGGCGATTTTCGAGACTCGCTAAATTTCATTGTTTTACCATTCAAATTTACTTTTGACTCTTCCTTTAAGTCTTCCTTTGATTCTTCTGTTGCATTGCTTTCAATATTGCTTTGTGGAGATTTACTAGTTTTTTCTTTAACATCAGATTTTGATTCCAGTACTGGTTTATCAGCTTTAGCAGTCTTTGCAGTATTCTTTTTCTCCTGGAGATCTTTTGTGGGCTAAAAAATAAAATATTCTTTAATAAATTTTTTTTTTTATATTATTTTTGTTAAGTTAACTTAATATTGTGATATATAACAATGTAAATAAACATAATATTATAATTTCTCACCCCCTCCTTAGGTACTTCTATTTCAATTTCTTCATAAACCTCAAGATTGCCCTCAGCATTCTCCCTGTAAGTAGAAAAAGATACATTTATAGAAACATAACAATAATACTTGTAACTTTAATCAAACAGCCGAGAAGACATTCTTTATAAAAGTAAATACATTACACACTCTTAGCCCAATTACCAAAATCTTTATATCGGAGATAGATTGAAAAATAGTGTTTAAGATAAAATTATAATCATTTCAATATTGTCAATGAAATTAATACATTAAAGTATTAAATTATCTGAAATTTGGTAAGTAGCATGGTTTTAGAAAAAGTATTAGATTGCCAAAAAAGTTTCACTCAAAAGAGGTTTTACTGTATACAAGAAACAGTTCAATTATTCTATTACTTCTAGGATTGGACTGTTGTAATAGCTGGTATTGTTAGATTGATTGTATAATACCTCATTAGGAACATATTTTACATAATTTAACACAAATGTTTGTCTCCTCATTTTCCCCCTAACTTATATAAAGCATAATCTTAATAAGTTATGCTTGGTAAATTGAAATTCGGTTTTTGTTAGTTTCAATAAGCATATTAAAGAAATTATTTTCTCTTTAAAGATATAATTTAGGCAATGTAAAATATAAGTTAATAGCTTAGTACCACAGTTTTATCTCTATTCCCACAACCAAGTACAGTCAGGAAGGTATTGCTTCCCAATAATGAAATATTAAAATTGGTCTAGTAGTTTTGGAGCTCTTTCATATAAAATTAATAATAGCAAACAAATCTTATCTCATTTTAATATTAGTTAAAAACAGGTTAATTTTCTTACTAGCATAAATTAATGAAACTATCGACAATTAAATAATAAAATATGTTACATACCGAACTTTAAGAAATTTAAAACTGGGCTGTTGTTGATTATCATCAACTATTTGAACGGCTGCTAATTCTTCTTCACCAGGTCTTCTATATAAATATAAACCATTACCAATATCTATGGCATCTACATTTCTTCCATCAATTTGCAAGACTACCTCTGTATCCTTACTCGGTATTGCCTCGGCAACATCTGATGCTTCTAACATTTCCTCCGCTTTCTCTAAAGGTATGACATCACTCACATCCTCTGGTTTCAACTCCGAATTAGACTTAGAATCATCAATAGGTGCATTATCATCTATAACAAGCTCGTCGCCATCGTAAGAATTATCGTCGAAAATATTAACACCACCTGACAATATATTGGCTGCTTCTATCTGTTTACCAATTTTAAAGCTCCCCAAATCATTGGATTTTGGTATTGGAGAAAGATTGGATATCAAATCAGAGTCTGTAATCGTTCTTTCTATATTGGCGGGAGCGGGGTTTGCGTCTTTTGTAGGTGACACACTAAACGTAGAATCCACTTCTGACAGAGAAAAGAATTTTGACGAGCTTTCGTTCGCTGTTATATAGGCTTCGCTAGGAACTGATGATGTATCCAACGTAAAGTCTTTAGACCGTTCCGCTTCACCTCGAATCTGGTTCAATCTATCCATTATCACAATTCATCTGTTTTGACATAAAAATTCGCAACAAACACAATATATCCACGCGGTACCGCACACTTTATCAGCTATACGGCTAACAAAAACATTTGATGGTTGACCAATTAGCACTTAGGTCAATAGCAGAGAATTACAAGTGAAACTTTTTACTGGAACAACCGATAATGAAAATGACACCTTTAACGAAAAACGAACATTGACGCTTAATGAGAAGCCTGCACCATAAATTTATGTAAATTAATTATATTATAATTAATAAAATATTTCAATAAAATCTGTAAATAACGGTGTAGTAATATTTTTGTAGCAATTTTGTTAACAACACATCAATTTATTAAAGATGGACGTCGTGAAAATAGATAACAATGTTGCCACTGGCCATTTACAATGACAACAACTGCATCTAAAATTAAAAATAGCAATCGGATAATTAAAATAATAAAATTAAACACAAAAAATATATAAAATTGTTTTATATTATAAAGTAATACATAAAATTTGCATAATTATGGTGTTTTAAAAACATTTTTCATGAGTAGAAAGTTTTAAAGGAATTATTGGAGACTGAATATTTTATTTATTTCTGAAAACATAGAGTATTTATTATTTAATTATGTGACATAATTCTGTGATTACATACCATTTTTTGCTTTAAAATCTCTGACCAATAATAATCTGTATAATTTTGTTTTTTTTTGGTAGTCTGTCAAGTTTGACGTTTTTCAAATTTCAACGAACATTAGGTATTTTTGATTAAATAAAATTCGTTTGTTTGATTTGAAATTTGACTTATAAAGTGAATTTTTTTAAGTTTCCATCATATTTTTGAGCTTTCAGAAGAAAGAATTTTATGAAACATCTGATATTGAGATGGCTCCGCGAGAAACAGTGAAGGCTACTCCTAAGTTGCAAAAAACTCTCACAAAAACAACTAAGGCAAAAGCGTCCCCGGTTAGCGTAAAAAAAGTTATGTCTAAAGCTTTAAAAGATAAAATTCCTATAAAAGGTAACCAATTTTGTTAAACCTTTGAATAAAATATGCATACTTCGACTTCAATTTGTTTGACTTGACTCATGCTATTTTTTCTTTTTATAGTAAATAATACAAACACGGAATCAAGACCGAGGACAAACACTGTACCGAAAGTATCGTCTCCAAAGCCCAAAGAAAACAAATCAGTTCCTATGCCGGCTAGCGCAACTAAGAGCGCCAAAAAGGCAACATGGAAGAGACGACCTAAACCAGCTCACTCCGGAGTTCCAGTTCCAGAAAAAATGAAAAAACTTCTAGAGAGACAATTACAAGACTCTGACTGTAGTTTTTAATCGTTTATGTTTAATATATAGAGTTTTACCATTTGATAGATAGACTAAAAAGTCTATTGATAATTTAATATTAAGTTTTGCCATACTTTTAGATAGTAACTATTTTAAGCCTCTTTAATCTTAGTTCCACATAAAGGAAGAGAGACTACTCTTTTATTTATTTTATAACTTTTTTAGTGGTTACATAACATGTTATGGATATGTAAATTATAAACTTATTTGATTATCTGTCTTAATTACTTAAAATATTTTTAATGACTTAAAAATCTGGTTAATGGATATTGAATGCCATCTAAAACAAAACAATTGATTGTAAACCTTTTAACTAAGTTTTACAAATACTATTGTTTTTATATTTAGAAATTACATAATTATATGAATAATAGGATGTATTAGACAGATTCGGTTCAATTATTGCTTATATTAGAATTTTTAAGTATAATTGATTTATGACTAATATACTATAAATACAAAAATTTTGTATAAGTTGTGACAAATTCTAATTGCGTGTCTTTTGAACTTGAATTACATGACCCTATTAAAAATATTTCTAATACGTATGTGAATATACCAGATAGTCCAAATGTTTTGTGTTTTTTATTGTATTTTCTCTTAAAGTATTGTCTCCGGCAACTATTTATTTGTTAGTTGTTTTATAAATAGCAAGATTCAATAGCAAGATGAGCAATAAATGAAAAAATATACTTTTAAAAATTTTCAGATAAAGCTTCAACTGGTTATAAATTTATGTAAAGTGACCTGTCAATCTTTAGGAAAAAATAGCATTGTCATCTTCATTAATGCAAATCTTTAAGTTACAAAGCTCATTTTTTATTGGAATGCTTGCATATAATAATATCAATCTCAACACAAGTTTTTAAAACCATTGTTTGCTTTAACAGTACCACCCTAAGAGCAATGAAAAGATTTAAAAATATTTCACACACAAAATTCTACAAATGATGAAACTTTTATGGGAATACTATTATCACATTAATTATACATAATTAGGATCTATTATTGCTTCTTGCCAATCCAAAACTTATTGTTTGACTCATGCATAAATGACACTCTGGACTGTTAAGGATGTTTATAATTAAAGTTATACAAATTATCTTTTGTGTTTTAATTATGACTTTAAATAAAAAAATAATTCTAAGTTGCGGTATTGTTGAAGTTTGTTGCTTAGACTTGCAGGATAGTGACGCTTCTCGATGTTTTAATTTTTAAGCTTTGTTGATATGTATATTGAGTACCGAGTATAGTACGCGTCTCGAATCTTTAGCGCTGAACGAAACCTGCGCAGAAGTCAAAAATAAGGTACCGAGGTAACGGCACGGCGCGCGGGGCGCGTGATCGTCGGGTGCGCTAGCGTTGATTGTTTGTCCCAGTCGTGTTGTATTTCTCGCACCAATACGTCAATTACGAGCGCAATTCTACCGATGCGCAGCTATTCTCGTCCAGCACTAAACATATATGACGCGACCTATACTGATTTTAAAAATGGAATAGGCGATGATATAATATCATTGGAAATATTATGTAATAAAAAATATCAAAGGTGCAATTATATTTCTGATCCTCGAAACTGTCTGGCCATCTGCCAAATCTCAACATATTATATGACATGCCCATAGTAATCATACCTACATCATCGAAATATATTCAAAAGTGTCGGCGATGATCTAATATCTGGTGAACTCCGCCCATAGCCATATTATCGCGTCGCAAACGTATCATAAACAATACGGCGTAGATCTACAGGCCATTATCAATTAAGTTAGGCCTGTACATGATTTAAACACACCAAGCTCCGCCTGTCTTACGTGATTAATTTTATTTGGCAGGAAACGAGAGACGAATTTTAATGGCGGGTGCAAAGTTGGCGGGAAAGCGACAAGCGACAGAGCGATTGTTACCTACGAATTATAGCCTGTTTTTTATTAAAGTTTAAACAGATGAGCTACGTTCATTTTAGTTCCTTAATTTGTAGAATCTTATCACGTTTTTTTAATCGTTATGTGACATATAAATGTTTAACGATTTTGAAATTACAGTAATGTAAGTAGAAATAAGTATAATACCAGTATATAAAATACCTTTTATACCTTGTAGTTCAGGTATTAATGTTATTAATGTGATTGAATACACAAGCAGGTAAATTAATAAAGTGGTAACATTCGTGATGTTTTTTGGGGTAATTCAAAATATCATTGGGGTAATTGGTAAATTCAAGAAAATATATACGTAAACTAATTTTCAAAAATTTTATATTAAAATAAAACCAAAATCTCGGATTAAATAAGGACCAAAGCAAATTAATAATATATTTATTAATAAAACTCCCATCTCTTATACTTTGTAATCTAGTCGCCGGCGCTAACTAATATCATTGTATTTAAAATGTGTACGCGCGACGCTTACCGTAAAAAGATTGTCGTTAATCTTCATCTTGGATATCATACATATTTAAGAATTTAAACTACTAATTGATTATGTATCAGTACGGAAATAAATCTTAGGTTTTATTATAACCTGGCCGCGCCCCCGGTTTTACCCGGCTTAAGCATGTATTATACACATAAACCTTGCTTTTGAATCACTCTATTTGATAAATATACGGCATGAAAATCGGTTGCGTACTTTTAAAGATTTAAGAATGAGTACATAGTGACAGACTGAAGAAAGCGAACTTGTTTTTTTATTATACAGTACTGAAGAAGCTCTGATATTAGTAGATTTTGAAAAAATATATAAAATTAAAACGCGGTCAATGACTCCTTTAATATTAGGTAATGATTTTGGAAAAAAATCATCGTGTGCAGACGGATTGTAGGAAGATATTTTGCATAAGTCTCATTGTAATAACAATAGTGAACGATATGTTTGTCGTATTATATATTTATCATATAGCTACGTAGTTATAATATATTTGACTTTTGGGATAGTAAAATGTTTTTGTATATTTTTAAGGTACCTATGACTTAGATCTTAGAATTCATGTTTTCGAATTATTAAAGATAACCATGTAAATATTATAATATTTTTATATATTTAGTTGTAAGAAATTATTGTATGTTCAGAGATTACTTACCTCACGGGATCACGAAAGAATGCTTCAGCAAAGAAAGTACAATGAGATTTGGCGAATAACGAGTTTCTAACATAATTCATTCTGTAAACCGCTAAGCAACTTTATCCCTGAGTCCAGATTTCCTAGGGAATACAACTTGGACACTATTAAGGTTAGGGTGAATAGGCTCCTTAGACGTGATACCTACTAGACCGCATGTTCATTTACAATCAGTCGAGATCACGATTAAATGTCTATTTATTTATCCAGCCCAAAGTCGGGTCAGGCCAGTTAGTCAGTTAAAAGAATGAAAAAAAATGTACAATGAACAGTATGTAGGTACTTAATTTTGTTAAGTTGAGATACAAAAACCTGCGTTTTTACTGTTTAGAAAATTTTGTGTGTCCCTCTTGGGCGGCAACAATTATTTTTCAAGCAAGCTATTTCAGTTTCGCAAGAAATTGTGGCATGCCGACTAAAGCCCACCGGTGTTCCTTAGCGCACGCCGCACACATAGTACATACCTACATAGACGGACTCGACGAAGGACGAAGCGGTTATATTAGCTTCATAACCAGCTTCAACAAATTTAAAGTAATTATAAACATACCATACCCTAGACTTTATATAATCCATCCACCACCAGGAAACATCATTGTAAAATGTTTTATTAGAGTAAAGAAAAGGATTAAAAGGGAATAAATAATGGAATTAAATTTTAGTCTTCGTTGCACCCACTTACTCAGTAAGACTTTTTTTTAGTTTATAAAATTATTCGTTTACCGAATCTTTTTTGCTATAAGTAAGTTTTATTTATAAATTTTTTTTTAAAAGATTTTAACCGCGTAGTTACCATTGTTCAGTGAGATATAAAATGTCAGTTGTACATATGAAGACCAAGTAAGTCGCAAAGTACACAACTCGATAAAATCTGAACCCATTGCGATAAATCTTTTTTAGAATGTCCCTTGAAGTACAATGATGGTTCCTCAGGAGAGAAAAAGATGATAGACGTTAGGTATAAGGTTATAGCTAGGGTAGGTACACCGTGAACGTCGCGTCGGGCCAGCTAGTAGGAAATGATAAAATCTCTGTTACACTGCACGGAGCCCTTTATTTTTTATTTTGATACTATTGAATGGGTGTTTACAAAAATATATTAGCTACCTAAATAATTATATCATACAGTAATGTTATCATGTATTGTTCGGCCCATTGGGCTCGTTCAATAACCCTGT
>DWAJ01001532.1:0-21813 GCA_018238005.1 Eurema mandarina | reverse complement strand
TTAATGTAGTAAATAGGACACTCTATCTTACTGCAATTTTACTCCCGTTTCAAAATACTTTTTTTAGAAACAGAACATTCATTTGTTTTCCTATATCTAAAGAATTGTGCGTAATCTTCTAAATACATTATATTATATAAATTACGTGTCACGTTGTTTCTCCGCGCTTGACTCATAAACTACTGAACCGATTTTAAATTAAATTTGCACACCATGTGCAGTTTGATCCAACTTAAAAGATAGGCTAGCTTACATCATAATATATGCGAGCGAAGCCGGGTCGGGTCGCTAGTATTTTATAAAAATCACATGAATATAGGAAGAGAGGAAAGGTAGCTAATTAAAATGTATAATTTACAAGTGTTTAATAAAATGTTCCCCAAACATAATATCTTACAAGCTGTACGCGTATACATATTATTATATCACAGCCGCTTTTGTTGAGAGGCATCGTATTTTAATGAGATTTTTATTGCGTTTTATTCGCAGCCTTCACGTATTGCTAAATACTTGTTGTTGACTTGTCGCGACTCTAAAATCCAGTCGCCCAGACTTGCCGCTGATTACTGCTTTCAATTACAGCTTCATATAAAAATGTAATTACACTTAATGTTTAACGGAACATGAATACTTAGAGAAATAATCAGTGTTATGAAAATAATGCCTCTATTTTTATAAGGGAGTTAATCCACGCTGGATGAGTAAATGAGTCCGTTTTATATGAATCATATTATATTAGTTAATTAACAACTGGAAAATATAAGCTGAAAATGGATGTTTTTTATTATCCATAGTATTACTAATATATAATTATTTGCTTTTCAAATAGGTTTTCAAAACAGGCCCTACAAGTAGTAAAAACTATTTTTTCAGAGCTATTGTTACTATTATAGCTCCTGAAAAATAGTTACTGCTAAGGTAACTATTATCTTAAGTATAAAAGGAAGCGAGTTCTAAATTAACACACCTAATAGTATTTCGGTATAACCGTCAAAATAAAATAAACTCATCGTTCCAGCAAGAAAATATTACGATGACGTAATAATATATTAATGTAACGTAAGTCGTAACGTCATTACGTTTGTTTGATTGTTGAGATAAAGATAAACGGATGAGCTTCGAGCTTATTGGTCTCGCATCTCCGGGGAAGGTTATATAAATGTAGCCTTTGTCAGCGGTATAATAAATACGTTGTAATCTTCAAAGAGGTTTTCTGGCACCCGTTCTTGTGTTACGTAAACGTATGCTTGTAAATTGTTTGTTTATAATATTTGTCTGAGATATTGACGCGCAATGTATTTAACATAAATAAGATAACTATTAAAGTACTAAAAAGGGCTATAAAACCTTATTTCTTAAACACTACACATATAAAGACATTATTTCACACAAAAGGAAGTTTTTAAATAAGTTCGTGTAATAAGTACAGGGTGTTCAATGTTCATCTTTGTAAGTAATTTGGTAAATAATAAACCGATATATGTAAAAGGAGGCAATCCTCCACTACAAGAAGAAACCTTCTGTGGAAGCTGTGCAATGAGTAATACAGAATTAAGATTGTTTGGGTGAATATTTACAGATATTAAATGTCAATATCGTCATACGGATTTATATATAAAACAAACATTAATGAAAAATCACCTTTATATATTGACTTCTACGTAAGAAAACATGACATCTAAGTTTAATTTATTTTTCTTTGAATTGATAACTTGAGATAAAACTTATTGAATTGTTATTATATGATTAGATATCTATATATATAAAACCAGGACGAGTTTGTTACAACACTTATAACTCGAGATAGGCTAGACCAATAGACCAATTTTCATGGTTTTTGGTTTGTTGGATTTGTCTCCGCCCCGAATAGCAGAATACATCTTAAAAATAATGAAAATTGGGGTCGCGGTCTATATGCAAGTCCACGCGTCGTCGCGGGCATCGGCTAGTTAATAATTTTATATGTACTCTAGGATGCAAGAAAATGGATTTGTTTATAATATTTCTTTTTATAAAGTAGGTATTGAGTAATTTATCTCAATACTTATATAATTGTTTTAGGCAATGCGCCGATTATAAAGGTTTAGTGTATGCCCTATTTGCAATAAAGAAAGAAAACCACCAATGCGTGCGCCTGAAGGCATTATTAAGAAACTCATTTTACGAAAAATTGAGGAATAGCTAAAGTTTCTGTCTTTTAGAGTCCCATAAACCTTATTTTACCAAAACTTTTTTATGAAGGTAATGTAAAGGTTTATAAATCTTTGTCATTTCGTCTTTTCATAAAAGTAGGAGACAGTTTTTTTGATTAAATTATAATATAAATTTTTAATTCATTTTGCCCTCTTATGAATCATTAAATTGAAATTAATTTATTTTCTCTAATGAACAATATCAATTTTGGACCTCGGCAGATTAATTTAATTTGCAGAATGGGTTATACTTGTATCACACAAAAATAAACTCACAAAATACAATATTAATTAAAAAATATTTAAGTCATATTTTAAGGATGGCGCTAGGCTACGTAACGAACGTTCGGGTAAAGTCGGATGTTTTCGACTGCAAAAGCGAGAGAGGAGAGTTATGTCTGTCTCGCTCTACCATCCTTTTTTTAATTAGTCTCTATTTATAATAGATTACCTAACTCATTTTTATAGCCTTGTTTAAAGCACTCACCAAGTAATACTTGTTATATTCTTAAAAATAAATAAAAAGGAGCTTAATAAGGGAAGCGCGGAAATCTTAAAATAATAGTTTACAGCTTAGCTCTTAGTCCGAGTACTTAAGTACATTATAACATTAAGTTTCATTCCGGCAATGAGAATAATTTTCACTTAAAATTTTTAATGCAGAGCGAATTAGGAAGTGCACTTAAAATAATACTTATGAAATTTTGTAAGTAAGACCGCGTTAGCAAGCCGACCTACTTTAATTTTTATTATAAGAGGCATTAGTGCAACTTGATTTTCAACCGACTTCAAAAAGGAGGAGGTTATCAATTCGACCGGTTTCGGATTCGGTTTTTTTCTATGTTTGTTACGCGATAATAAAAAAAACAATCCCCAAGGGTGGAAAATTGGGTATGAACTTTTTAATACGCAATATCTCCGCCGATATGATGAACGAATTCGAACGATAATTTTTTTGTTGAATAGGTATTATCATATCATATATTTATTTATTTTTTAAGTTAATTATTATTTATTGACACGATTTTGCGAAATGGGATGAACTATGAAACTTTATTTACGTTTTTATATCTGATAAATATTTATGGCAATGTATGGGCGGTGACGCTCAAAAAACTCGTTAGTAATTTGAGTTTGTGATTAGTTCCTTTTGAGTACCTCCATGTGCGGAGGGCCTAAGCAATAATAAAACATTATATCTACTAATTAATTCAGTTTTAATACGGGATTTTTTAATATAGAGAATAGAATAGAATTTCCACATTCCAAAATGATTGCATTAAAGGAAAAAGTGCTGGTCATTGTGATGTATATTTAAAATTATATGGGTTCGTTCGTATGTTATCTGTAAGGGGGCATGACAGTACAAATAATTTATAGCCTATACAAAAGTCTGGTATTATGCAACTGCAATCGTGAGCACTCAATGTCCACCCTAGCTAATTTATGGCGCTGAAGGGTGACGATTTATCGGCTCTTCAAAGATATCTCCGAGTATTTAGAAGATAAGTGTATCCTATAAATAGTTTAGTAGAAATTTAGACGCGGTAAGGGGCTTTGATATATATTTATAAGATACGTTTGTTTTTATCAATAACGCGGTGAAAATTAAATATACATATTAGTTATGTAGTATATATTAGTTAATTTGATATGTTTACTGCGCTCTGACGCGTTTTCATTCAAACTATAGCTATCCTACCTAATCTATATCTATACTAATATATAAAGCTGAAGAGTTTGTTTGTTTGTTTGTTTGAACGCGCTAATCTCAGGATCCACTGGTTCGAATTGAAAAATTCTCTTTTTATTGAATTGACCATTTATCGAGGAAGGCTTTAGGCTACATAACATCACGCTGCGACTAATAGGAGCGAGGAAACAATGGAAAAAGAAATCGACGGGGACGAAGTCGCGAGCAACAGCTAGTAACTTATAAGATATAATATACCCATTCGTTCTGTTTTTAAAAACTATCCTCGTTTTTCGTGTCTTATAAAAAAATAACAACACATCTATTTATTCATTTGTATATAATAGAAGAAGGAACTAATAACAAAAACAGCGGTAATTATTTAAAATAAAATATCCGAAAAGAGCCTATTACTATTCGGTTTGGACTTATTATAACATGTAATTTAATATATATGCTAAGAGTTTAAGGAGTGTAAAACCACAGAACAGAGCTTGTATTTTATTTAGCTTATAAAGTGTTGTCCATGGTACCTTTTCCGTATCTAGAACTCTAAAGAAACTAACTTCACTTTAGTTGATTAAATCTTTATCAAGATAGCTTAGTGAGATAAGAGCTACTCGAAATGCTTTGGTATCCGTAATATATAATATGTTAAAGCGATGCTTGCGTGCTTGCACCAATTTTCTTTAGCGCCTTATCGTCGAGGCTAATGTTTAATATAACGCGGCTTCCGACATGAAAACTGTTCAGTACTCATTGTTCTTAAATATTACTAAGTTATATAACGGCTCCAGGAAGTCACTTGTTACAATATAACATGATAAGATAATTACGTTCGTGATAATGTTAACTAAACGTGTTTTATAAGTTGCCTTAACTATAGTTTTATAAGTAAAAGAATAATAAATGCTGAAATTCCTTGTTAAAATAAGGAAGGAAAATTTTTTTGGCACTCTTGCATCTGAATAAATAATATGTATTAAATAATAAGTAATTAAAGGTTTTGTTATAATCACCCGGATGATAAATGCTATAATAATTATTGTATAAAATGATAAGATGAATTTATACATCAAATTATAGTTTCAAAAAAAAATACTCAAGATGACCATCGTATAGTCACAATAAAGATTTAAAAAAATTGTTCACATTATACGTAATTTTTATCTTTTAGGTTATCATCAGCATCATTTAACAAATATCTTTAGTAATATTACTTTATTATAGGTATTTAAAAGAAAATTTGCACTTACACTGAGTGCAATTGACTTCTTAGCGTTAAACAAGATTCGGTTTCACCTGTAACGCGTGTTAGCAAAGACGCCGTTATGACATATCGTCAAGTCTAACACGAAGGGAAACAGTTTTTCATTGATTCAGCCACATCTGGCGACAAAACGCCTCGGGCTTTCCATTCTGATGACCTGACTTGACATTTTTATTGCACGCCATATTTTCTACGAGGCCTCTGAGGCATTCCCGTTTGTGGAAGCCGACGTGAAATATCGCCAAACTCGAAGAAAACACGGTATAATATTATTATGGTATTACCGATACGATATATAAATGCTGAGCCGTGAACGGAAACGAATATGAATGATTTCCGACGTTTATCATTTTCTATGTCTATTTTGCTTCTCTTAAATTGTTTATTAAAATCTGTGATTAAAAAAAATAAATAGCTATCCCTAAAAATAGTAAAAATCTCTATCAAATAGCTTACATTGTATCTATAAACGAAAGTTTCTTCTCTGAAAATGTAATATGATAATTTAAATAAAATATCCTATTCCATACAAATTCCGTAACTAATTCAAAGTTTGACGTTTCTTCGACAATGCGAAAGTTCCAGTGTTTCAGTAAACAACTGTCAAACTAGGGTACTCATGGGGTACTCTTAAATGGAAACACAATTTGTCATGATTGATCAAAAAGTTGTCCAAAACAATGAGTGTTTGGGTATAACGTTGTCTTTTTGTTGTGAAAAAAGTTTTACATTCTATTGATTTCTTTGAAAACTTGGCTAAATTGATGTTTTTTCAGGAGGCTTCAATATTGCCCTAGTACGACTAGGGCAATATTGAAGCCTCCTAATTAAATTCATTTCTTTGAGATTTTTTATGAAGCGTATATTGAATCTGTGTACTATCTTTTAACGCACCTAGTTAAGGCAATATTAATGATTAGTCATTCTATACACAATTATCTGTTAAACAAAGAACTTTGAATGTCTTTCAAACGTCGGTGTTAATAAAAAATGCTGGAAAAGGGCATTTAAAATCTCCTTAACCTATTTAAATGTCACGTAAAAGCATTGTTTGTTTTAATTTATATTCATTGTTCATTTTTCTAGAAGATGGTTCCCGAGCTGGTTTTGTAACAGCGGTGCTATAAATATTCATGAAAGAAGTAAGCCTTCTTGTCATAGGCCCTGAGATCCTGATGGATTGTGTGTCACGTTTACCGCATTGCTTTACTTATGTTTAGTAAAATATTGTCTGCGTTCTTTTTCTTTTATCAAAATGTCGTTTAATGTTTCACACGGACCATCGTGTAGATATCTATATATAATTCCTTCGGAATTAAAGCCCGTGTTAACATTACTATCAGGATGACAAAAAAAGGATGTAATAGATAGTTTATGAAAACAAGACTAAAACAGTAACTATGTCTTTAGGTTTAAAATTTCTTGAGAATTTCATTAAATTATTTATTGTATGTGATATCACTGTCTAACTGCAATAGGTTACAAGGTTTCTATTCCACAATATAGTTCAGAAGATTTGGATAAACATGTACAACAGGGCCAATAACAGTATAAATTTTACCATCGTGCGTAACAGCGTACATCGCTTAATTGCTTGAAAAATTTTGTTTTCTACGCCAAAAAGCAAAATGGCAAAAATAACAGACGATTTCTCGCTCTATGTAACACATTACGGGACACAAAACTACGAATTTTCCCCCAGGGATCGAATTTGGTCGAAACCATTTCGGGGCGTTTTTATCACCATATACCTATATATGTAATTGTATAAAGTACTTTATTCGTCTCGATAAGGCATCGAGCTATATATGCAATAATCATTCATTATCACTGTCTTCGAAATACATTTCGAGCGAAAGGATTTCAAAATACAATAACGCTTCAAAATATATGTAAGTGTTTATGCTTACCAAGTTTTAACAAAATTAATTAAGTAGTTATATACCTACGCGTAAAAGAGTAAAATAAATATACACACATACAAACTTTGGCGTTTATAACATTTGCAAAAATAGTATTTTTATAGCCTCGATTATTTTATTTATTTATTTATTTATTTATCATTTCTTCTTAAAAACTAACAGGTGTTACACCCAAAACACTTACAAGATTCAATTACAATCAATTAATTAATGTTAATTTGTTATTAAGTAGTCAAATATCAAGTATGCGTACCTATATTATTTTATTTAGCATAAATGATGAATCTAGCCATCCAATTGTATGAACAAATAAGTTGTTTACATTCACAAAGTGGTAAAGTCAGATAAAAATGTCACCCCCGACCGCGTGGATCGACTAGGCGTCCTGCTGTGTGGTCGCTACCCTTCATCTTGTGAAGTAGCTGTATAAAGAACTCCGTCAGTTATACTAACGACATACACCTTTCGTTTTATTGTTACTTGACGTTATAAAAACGTTATATGCTATAGTAGGTATTAATGTCGATGGTGTAAGCTATCATATAAGTATATTGTATATTTTATTACCTTTTGTAAATAATATTTTTTATACTATAATTAATCGCTATAAATTATTTTGTATAGGTATGATAAAATTAAAAAAAAAACAAATATTGATATCGACATCAATTCGTAATTTATCATATGATAGTGGTGATAAATAATATTATAAACTGATTATTTTGAAGTATCTTATTTATAAAACAATTTATCAAAAAACTTGCGCGACCTTCAAATCGATTCTTATTAACTTATATAATGCAACTCAAGTAAATAGTACTAAAATAGACCTTGTAATTAAAATATGCAAATCAGCCTGTAAAAGTGAATTGTTTTTGTTGATGTATCAATTTGGACGTCCCGTCACTTATATTAGACAACGCATCTGCTTAACTGGAGTGAGGCATGTTAACATGGCCAAACGGGCCCGAACAATGCTTTCAATGCGGTTTGCACAGATAAACTTCGAATTATTCTACAAAACATTCAGACAGTAACCGCCTCTCTGACCACATAGTAACAGCCATATTCGCGTACAGACCATCCTTGAATAATCATTCATGTAAATGGCATGCCTCGGAACCGACATTACACAGTTTACCCTCAATACGGGAGCAAGTCGGGATATATGGATTAACCAAACCCTGCATTGTTAATGTTTAAAATTCATAAATTGACGTGAATCTACATTCTACGTACACCGTAGATTATTAGTTTTATTTTCTGGAATTTAAATAAATATTTTTTTAAAGTTATTAATTTTACAAAAAGTCAATAAAAAAAATCTTGACATCTCAAACCTTGAACAAGCCTTCCATATTATAGAATAACTTAATAATAATACTAAGTTTATTTCTCGTTGATAGAGACTTTAAAAAATATGCAAATGGATGTTTTTTGCGATTATCTTGTCGGTGTTAGTGGAATTTCTTGCAGTTTATTAAATTGCGCGTCAGTAATCGCTTGAGCGCGGAGCACGATGGACTTTTCGCATAAAGTAGTCATAATATCTGGTGCCAGCGCCGGAATTGGCGCAGCTGCCGCTTTCTCATTTGCAAAGCAATCCGCGAAACTTGTCCTGGTCGGACGAAACGAAATCAATTTAAATGAAACTGCATTAAAATGCAAACAATTTAAAAACATAACACCCTTAACTATCGTCGCCGACATCGCCTCCGATGATCAAGTGAAAAATGTCATCGACAAAACTATGGAAAAGTATGGACGGATCGATGTCCTAGTTAATAATGCTGGAATCGGAATAGCTGGAAGCATTTTAGATGGAGTGGAACCATTCGATAAGGTCATGCAAGTCAATGTACGTGCCTGCTATCTTATGACCAGTCTCGCCGCACCCTTTCTCATCCAATCGAAAGGGAGTATAGTAAATGTGTCGAGCATAGCAGCGATGAAACCAATAAAAGGTTTTAACTTCACGCCATATTGTATATCAAAAGCTGCTCTTGATCAATTCACTAAATGCATTGCATTGGAGCTTGGGCCTAAAGGAGTTCGCGTGAACTCTGTAAATCCCGGCTGTGTGAGAACTGAGTTCATAGCGAAAGCTGGTTTCTCTGTAAACGATGAAGTGTTGGATAAGCGAGGTGAAGATTTTCCTCTCGGTAAAATAGTGGAAAGTGATGAGGTCGCTGACCTAATAGTTTATCTGGCGAGCGATCGCGCGCGCAGTATTACAGGTTCTATTTACGTTATAGATAACGGTGAATTGCTAATGTGATATTCCAGTTTATTACCCTTTCACATGACGTTGATTTATGGTGGACAGTGTGTTATATGGGGTAGTATTGAATTATGGTGCTTCAATAATTTCGGTCTCAATTTTTAACGTATTATGTAATTGTTATTTAATATACCTATTAAAACTTTTTTTAACAGACATCGATTAATTAATCCTGTATCCTCAATTTCACAAACCTTTTAAGTAGATAAATAATTCAAAAATATACTAAATCATCAAGAAATTGCATAATCGATTCATTATTAAAAATTATTTTTTATTTTATATTACAACTATTCTACCTAAATTAATTTACTTGTGATAAATTAAAAAAAATATTCGCCTATGGTCGGCGAGTTTTCTTATTTGCTACATACATTTTATGAACGTAGGAAACAAGATGTTCTGTGTAATAACTTTCTTTTCCGTGTAATTCCTAAAAGTAAAGAGAACGTATGAACATAAGAAAGGACATAGGTTGGACATAAACAGTCCGGCAACTACGTTGCGCTAATACCGCTCGTATTTTCAAAACCATTAGTCTTAATTTCCCGTAACAAAGTGAGGCGTACAGTGCAAAGCACAATGTATGGACGCAAATGAGCAAAATATACTACGTGCCCGACAATATTGAAATAGACGAGGTTGTACGTTTATTTTCACATGTTTATGTGTATATAGTGTATAAGAGCGAATACGAGCACTTCGAATTTTAGTTCGAAACTTTTAGATGAAAATAGTACGAAGATTTATGAAGTACTTGGTAATACAAGTTTATATCATCATATATTATAATATAGAAGCTTATGTAAGTTTTAAACGTAATAAAAAACCTTTGCACGGGTCTTAAAGCGTCACGTCGTGCAACGAAACGGATTAAAGCCTTAAAGGCGAACTCGATGATGGAATAAAATAAGTATTATTAGAACAAATTATAATTAAATATTTATTCAAGTGGATCGGCCGCGGCGTGGGTGTATACATTCACCTTTGGCTCCCTCGAGAAATACAGCCGTAATGTTTTCTTACTTAGGTATTGTATTAAGCATTTGTGGAAACTTGAAAGATTAACATATAAATTACTTTTTATCCGCAATATATCTCCTTAATGTATTTTAGGCTAATGTTGCTAAAAGACGAGAATATTAAACAAGATAAATATCTATTATGGAATATTCCAATTCTTGTATTATGAGGTAGGATTGTTATATAAAGACTTTGATACGTTATTACGTAAGCCAATCAAGGTCATTTAAAATTATTAATAATATATTTTAACCTTTTTTCACTTCTAACTTTTGTACATTTTATCTTTACGTACTCAAACTATACCGTTTCGTAAAAGTTCTTGGTATGCATTGTTTTGTGAACGTATTATATTACCAAGTGAGCCAATAGCTAGAGAACAATATTATAAAACTATATCTATTTAGATTATCCATTTCAAGTCTTAAATATGAAATTATTTTACTCATGAAATGGTTATCTAGTTTTATTCTGAATAGCTTCCTTAGTTCAGTCATGTGTATCCGATTATAATAATTTACAACTTCCTTACTGGTCCTATAGTTAAGAAAGAAATCATGTAGAGGTGCTACCTTATTATCAATTTTCAAGGCAAACCTATCCACATTAGTGATATGACTTACTTATGGTAGAAATTAATGAAATATGCTCATTATAAATAGCTTCATGTCATGTATTTATCCATTAGTAAACTCCTCACTGTCTGATTTTTATACAATGTTTTATCTTAATTGATATAATAATCAGAAATATAACCATTGCTTCCTTTAGATTTGCTAAAGACTGTGAACGACATCCCCATCAGTCCGTCAGTGTCAGGGTGCGTAGAGGAAAACCGATGGGTTTTAGTCTCTTTTCCCCCCGAGGAGTTAAAAGAATACAATCGTAGCTAAACATTGAAAATAACGATGTAATACGATACTATATAACTAGCAATAAATAAATGTCTGTCCCATTATCCACCTTTCCTATACCCATTAAGGATTGTAATAAAATGATGGAACATCCATACTGATATCAGCTATTTTGACAAAAATAATAATGCGGTGTTTTCCGCATATATACAAGATTGACAGGCCGTGCGATTTGGCTTTGCTCCAAAAACAATATATTCGCTGGCTGTCTCCGGAAGTCGATTTGGGAGAAAATATTAGTGACGTAATCATATTTGCGGTGTGTGCTTGTTAATGTTATTAGTTTACCTTATACTTCATATATCTGTTATACACATTATAGTATTACGTGCTGTGGTATGATAAAACATTTACTTCTTCTAAATATTTTTTTTCTAAGCCTCAATGTTCAAAGAAGAGTTTTAAATGAAATAACTAAATTTACAAACAGACAATTGATACGTTCTTTTAAATGTTAAATTACATGCAGTGCTTTGGAAAATGAGCATGGCTTATATCAAACTTTTACGGTTCCGTCCGTCATGCCTCATCAGGTAAAAGTAAAAACATATACTATACTGTATGTACTATGCTAATGTGACATATTATTCAATATTTAAAAGTACTACTTATACTTATTTCGTGTAATAAAAATTTAGTAATTTATATAAATAAAAGGAGAAATATTACTTGTAATGATTTAGTTGTATTTCTTTATCAAACTATATTTTTCTATACAAAACATCCAGCTAATTTCTGAAAAAGTTTAACGTTAAAATAATTCCAACAAGCCGGTATTAAATGTACCAGTTACGGCGCTGTGTTAATGATAGTAAATCGTGTCTAAGTACTCTTTAACCGCATTTTAAAAGTACACCCAGCGAAACTTCTTCTGCCCCGGTATTACCTTTGTCACGGAAAACCTAGCAGTGCATACGAATTATGCCTATAAGTATCTATGTTTTAAGATAGCTTGCAAAATGTTTTGTAAATTTCTTGTACATGGAGTTTTGTCTCGTTTTTTAAGTTTATTAGGGCTGAAATTGCTTGGATTGCTCGAGGTGGTAGTAGCCTCCCATAGAAAAGCAGCACGGAGTAATGGTTAATTAATAAAATTTTATTAATTAACTATTTTCTATCCTATGCTTTAATCCATTAAGTCCCTTTTCACTATTAAAGTCGACAAAGCAGCCATGAGGAACTTAGCTTTGCGACTGTTCATGGGTGGAGATGGTCACTTACCATCAGTTGTACACCGTCAAAAATATAACATGCGAAATAAGATTTAACTTCAGCCAATGTTCGAAGTATTGGATTCCAAACCGAAATTCATAGTTTTTAAAATAGTGGTCACTAGTAAAAAGAAATAAGAACAATAAACGTTCGCTTCCGTTCAAACGCTGCGGAATCGGCACTTACAAGTGCAAATAAAAATTGAAATATCTGAGCGTCACAAATCCCCCGAGGGCCAGGCTTCGCACGTTCTACATCAGGTCGCCCTAACGCGTAAACAATGTTATTTATCTTGTTATGTGTTAAGAAATTTAAAGTAAGCGCTCGGATATCATGCGCACTTGTACGATTTTAGACTTACATTTATAATGATAAATATATTTGAGATTTATGAATTTTCCCTTATCAATATCATTTATTACTTTTCGGTATAAATCGTTGCTTTTTTGTTTTTTTTAATCAAAAACATAATTTATACCTTTTTTTTTTAAATGATTATCACAGTAAATAATCATATAATATTGTTATATAGGAAGAGCAAACTAGAAGTTTGAATGAGTAGATCACTTTGTACTAATAAACATTTCTTTTATACAAGATTAATTATCGAATTCATTGGTATTTTAAAGGAAACACAGAAAATAGCAATTAATTAAAAGGAGGCTTAAATCTCAAATGTGTATCGCTTTCGGAGCTAAATTGCGGATAAAGCAATTAGCCAGATTACTGAGGTACTAGCTTAGCACGTTCGCCTCATTTAGACGCGAGCTATCCTTATAACGAGCTTCTACGAGACTAGAACATGTTTGAAGCTAGGATATGTGATTCTGAGAAGAATACATACTATCTATGGGTTACGCGTTTGATCATTTCTAAAAGTATTAAAAGTTCTCATAATTTTTAATTGTTGTAACGTAATTAAAAAAACATATCTATTGGAAAACTTTACGTATAGGAAATAGAACAAATAAAAGCGACAATTTGAAATCGTTAACGGCCACCACATTCCAATCACAACATCTGATCACTGATCAATGAAAAAGTGTTGAAAATTCCACAAGCAAACTGTCAAGGGACGATCGACAATAATTAGTTGGAGTGTTGAGTGCGGAGGAAGCTTAAGATTGATAGCTGAGGCACAAAGGTCTGTCGGTGATAAATTGCCCAATATTAGGTCATGATTTCGGGGCGGGAATTTGCCTATCAGTTTCTTTTTGTTACAAGTGCAGATCGAGCGTATTTGAAACGTGTTTTTCTTCGATCGCGTTTAGATCAAGCTTTTAGAGAATTACGGCCATCATTTTTCACTAAGATGTGGGTTAGTTTGTACAAAATAGATACGTGATATTAAAATTAATAATTTCATGTAACGTTGTATACGGTTGGTATAATTTATGACTGAATTATAAAAAGGATTTCAATCAATTAGAACACGACTAAACCAAAAAAAATGCTTCATAATTAAGAAGCATAAAACAAAGTTAATCTTAAATACGATTTTAATGCAGTTTATCTTATCTAGATAAATTGATTCAAGAGGAAGGTTTTTATATGTACACGAAAAGTCGGAGCCTGTAATATGATCTACAGCATTTAACGTAAATGTTGCTTTGTGAAATTAATTACAACGATAAATATAACGACAATAATTATTCCAGATATATATACGTAACTTTAACCATTAGAGGGAAATGGGAAGATAAATGTTGATGAACTTCTTGGAGTTGCGATAACGTGACAGTACTGATAAACATATCTAGTTAACTAATACATTCAAATGTCTCCAATTTGCATGTGAGAATTGATCGAACGTGCAACAATTTAAGCTAGCCCGTTTATGTAAAATGGCTCTTTATAGAGATAAATTACGGTTCAGATTCGACTTTAACAAAGATATGGAGCACGTAGTTGGGTTATTAAAATGAGACCCACGGAAGTACCAGTACGTTACCTAGTTCCCATTACTTGAGAGGCAAATTATGATAAATGAAACAGTGCAATACTTGAGAATTCACGTGTTGTATTAATATTGTTGTGTGATGAATTGTACGTTATACTGTTACAGTGTCTGTAAAAAGATAGATATGGCTTTATATGTTAAAACTGGTCATATTTATGAAGAGATACTGTTATTAACGTTGCTGTAAATTTGTGATAGGAAATTAGTTAAAAAAATGAACATCGCTCTTTTGTTCATTTGAATTCCTAATTGTAATACTACTGTCAGAATTTTCGATACTTTCCAGTTCAGCTCTTTGAGTTAGAGCAAATTGCTGGAGTGAAAAATGCTTACGCAATCAGGCAATTACGAGGGATGCAAAAACAAAAGTGAGACAGCATCAGATGGAACGGCGTAGGACCGTCTAAACTCTATTAACCTAGCACAAGGCAGTTCGTTTAGGACAAACATAGTCTAAAATTTCGGCATTGCAGTGACATAGTTTGTGTTTCATCAAGCACTGAAAGCCTCGGACGGGCCTATTCAAGAGGGTAGCGCAAACAACTGCTACCGGCTACGTGGGCTAACGATATTCTAATTTTCTACGAAAGCTTACTAGACAATTTCTTTTGAAACCGTTGTTACCAAAGCGGCTTATCCGTTACCAATTACACCTACTTACTAAAGCTTTGATTGCGCTATAAATTTGTTCAGCAGATCAGATTACAAATTAGGTAGGTGTTTTAAGATGGCCTATATTGCCTTCATTTCGTACTTAATACCATACTAATGTAAAGAGTCGTGGACTTCGGTGAAATGTCGCTTGCTAAATGTTGGAGCAATTTTTCTTGATTCCGACTAATTGGATTGATGGAGCGGCCGTCGCATCTATCTGGGAAAGATAATGAACGACCAGTTCAAATGAACTATTGTCAGATGGATACTATTTTTTGTGAATACTGCTATGCTATTTGCCCTTTGTTCAGTTTTTCTTAACTCAAATCAGAATCGCTCACAGTAGATATTTCATAGAAAACATGGTGATATATAAATGTTTTTCTCTAATACATATTTCATAACTGACAAGAATACATGAAATTATTTGCAGTTTGTTCTAGAAAAATCGGTAAAATGAAACTCTATATGAAGTCGTTACTTTCTCAGAATTATTTTATTATTTCGGCAGTTGTTAATTTACTGATAATATGCTACACATCTCAATTGAATTGCTAATAATTACAAAATAAAGAAAGAAAATTCTGAAGGAAAACAAAAGAATAATATAAAAATAAATATAGTGTAATAGCGAATGAGCAAAGCCTCATATTAGTGTAACTGTATTTTACGGCGAAATGAGATTTCCCTATTCTATGTGCATTTTGCGTAATGCCGCACCATCCAACTAACATAATAAATGAGGGTTCCATGCCAAAACCGAAAGAAATGGTGTGTACTCAAACCGACACGAAAAAATACTCGACGACTATCATTAATTTTCATTTCCTTCTATGTCCAAGGATTGCAGTCTCGAAAGTGAGAAGTACGTTAAGGCGATCACTTTATTAGAGGAACAGAATAAATAGCTCGTGGGAACTTTATTTACATACAAGATTGAATACTCGAACGCTTTTTCTTGGCGGAATTTCAAATTAGAATCAGAGCCGTGATAGTTTTCAATCGTATAACGCTCACTGGAATGGCCATTAATGAGTTGTTTGATTTAGTTTATTGGTTGTTTATAGCCGGCCATGTTATCATACTGTTTAATAATTTATATATAGCTAGTTTCGATATTGAATAATAAATAATTGATATACATAGTGTTTTAATTAAGACCGGTGTTGATATTGACCAAGACTGATACATATTTTTTATGTAAGATTCATTTTATAAATTCTTTATTTTTATTAAAGTATACATATTAACAAATGTATTCTTTTTAAGTAGTATATTTGCCGCGATAAAAAAATAAAACAATTTTATCATTAGAAAATTTCAGGACACCAATTCAAGTCATTCAATCTTTTAGTGTTTACTATAATTGTCAATTAGAACGTATTATGTGTTTTTGCTAAGTGGAATTTCTGATACCTTGAGATGCATACTACGTAATCTTTAGCCTATGAAGATACCTATACAAACAAACCGACTATTATCTACAGGTGTTTAAACAAACATAATATCTATCATAGGTAATACGACGCTACGAATGGAATAACAACGTCTATTGTTGTCACAGTAAATCCTACGATATTACATCGGCCACAATTGAATAATTAGTCTATGTTTGAAATGTAAACTATGCGTATATTACAATCGACCACAATCTAACGTCTGTAATATCATTGTATAAATATTGAGTAAGGACAGCTTACATAGCCTCGCGTATATGCAATAGGTACCTTATACTTGTAATTTACGGACCGCAAAATGAAGGTGGCTTCATAGAATCAATTGTATGATAAAAGTGCATGATCTTAAAATAACAATTATAAAACCATAAAACAATTGTATACCTTTTATTTGTCATTATGAATCAGTAGTTCATGGCGTATTTTTCCGTCACTTCCTAGAGCAAGACGATTGTTTAATATTCCGAAAGAGATTAAAATGTTGAATATTAATTTACATTTATTTAATTACCAAATATACCAAACTATTATGCTAACATACTTGAGATCCGTTGAAGGTTTTACAATTTAGCAACATTGGTCGGCTGGTAATAATTGAATTACAATAAGGGAAGTACAATTTAGGATAATGTGTCGTATATGTATATTTATAGTTCACATGGGATTGAATAAGGTATTTACAAATGAGATAATATTATAATTAAAGACATTAACAAGCTTGTGTAATAATAAATAGTATGGAATCTTTGCTGTGCGAGTTATTTTTTTTTATTTTAAACTATTATTGAAGAATTCCAAGACTAGTAAGTGCGTTGTAATGCTAATACGAAAAGGAAATAGCTTATTTATATAATTAATATTATTAATTAAACAAAAGTAACAAAAGTAAATAATATGCCATACCGTTGTAAAATGATAATTCGAAACAAAAACACCGGGAAAAATAAAACTAAGTCTCAAAGGAAATTAAAGTCAAGTTTCGTATTGTCGCCCGTATCCAGGAAATAAAAACTCGGCGGAATCGCAGAGGTACTCAATTTATCAGCAAGAGGCCTTTTAAGGAGATCCGGGTCTTCACATTCATCTACGATTTTTATGCCAACTAATTAGCGAATGGACGCAGCTCGGGGATATTAACTTTGAGACAAATTGGCGCACTCGAGGTGTCAGGAGTACTTCGTTTTCATTAATGTGCCTCAGTTTCATATTACTATTGCTTTATTAAGCTCTGCAGTCTACTAGGAGTAATAGTTTCACGATGTCCCTCTGTCTGAAGGTCTATCCACCTTTCTAAAGCTTAGCAAAATAACGCTTATTTTTTTTAATCTACAATGTGTCATCTAAAAGTTATGTTACTGAAATAATTTAAATATAAAAACTAAAAAATATTAAGAATTATACCAGTTTACGTGTTTGATAAATAAAGTAATAAATTCTTACGTAATTAAAAATTACGTGAGAATTTTTCTACTTTTAGCTACTTATTTCACGAGTTCTGAATCTCAGTTATAATATTTGTTCGAGACTTAGCATGTGTACAACTTCTCGACATCGAACCATCAGGGACCTAACCAGTCAGCTATTGGACTAAGACTGAGAAGTGACTTTTAACAATAAGTTAAAAGTCAGTTCTCAGTCTTAGACCTTACCTCTTAACAAGAAGGTTAAAACCCCCATTCGAAACATTGGTAAACTCGGCGTGATTTGTTAATATTTCACGCAAAAACTTCTTTCTAAATTTGGCTAAAGTAAGGCTTGCAGGTAAATTAGGCGTTATATGAAATATATCTTGTTTTTATCCCGGTATTGCCCCGAGAGCGCAAACTACGTGGAAATATCAGAACAATGGAGTCTAATGGCAAAAGCGATGTTTTATGTCCACGAAGTTGTAGAAAAGCTTATAAATAAAAATAGGATCGAGGACTCAATAATAAAAGTATGGAGAATAAAAGAGACAGAAATAGAAATCGCATTTAAATCTAGATGAAAGTAGGTTTAAACTACTTTCTGCTACAAAACGCTTGAACTAGTTGTATTGAATAATGTGTGCTATTTCTAGTGAATATTGAGGTTTTGAGCATTGGATAACTTTAAAAAAATAAAACCGACTTCATGATATACCTATTCAACAAAAAAATAATTGGTCAAATTGGTTAATAATTGGCGGAGATATTGCGTATAAAAAAGTTCATCCCCAATTTTCCTCGCTTGGGGGTTGTTTTTTATTATTAAATTAAAATTAAATGGGACCACCCTTGAGGTATTACCTATACGCCGAAAAAAGATTTGATCAAATCGATTCATAATTGGCGGAGTTATCACGTAACAAACATAGAAAAAAAACATACGGGTCGAATTGAGAATCTCCTCCTTTTTTTGAAGTTGGTTGAAAAATATATAATTTACGCTGCAGCTGGGTATTTTAAACAAGAATATATTATATCTAATGAATAACCCATTTTCCGGATGCTTTATTATGCAACATTGTTATCTAGATAGTCTTTTAATCCATTGAATCTCGTAATTAAACTAAACTAACTTAAAATGGAAAAAGGTAGAAACGACTTACTCTCAAATAACAAATGAAGCATCCAAATCAACCCAATTGAATCCTGTTTTTATTATTATTAAGAGGCTGCTGTCCACCTGTCCATTTATCTGTCACCAGTCTGTATCTCGGGAACCGCTATAGCTAGACAGTTCAGTTCAGGTTTTCATACAAAATTCACGTACTTAGTTAATTTTATAGAACCCTTCGCGAGCGAGTCCGTCTCGCACATAGCCAGATTTATTATTCGATGTGTTATTAAATTTCATATTTCTCTAAAGATCGTTTTTTAATACGCATATACATTGATAATTAACTAATAAATATATTATCAAGTTTTATTTTACATGTAATTCTCGTATCATTTATATCACAGTAATATTAGACTATTTAATTTATTACATGGTTTCATTTTTTCATAAATTTATAATTCCGAGGACATTAAATAAGCTCAATGACCTGAATTCAATAACGAGCGTAATAAGATTAATTACAGTACAGAAAGCCTGTTAATTAAGAGAGATAATGACCAGTATCAATTAGAAGTAAATTAATAACATAACTATACGTCATTAATGGAGGCTGTATGTAAAAATGCGGAATTACATGTCAGTAATTAGGAAAAGTATATTATTCATAATTAGGTTGTTTTTATTCCCGTGGCAATACTGGGATATAAGCAAGGTATTAAGGGTCTAATCGTACGTGCCTATCTTCAGTGCATATGCATTTAGAAGTTTTCCGTGAAAACGTAAACATACTTACATCAAAAACTTTCGTAGGATGCAATTGATGATAGTTACACATAAGAGAGTCTATCCATAGTAACTTGGGACTCTATAACCAAATGTGATTGCCCCCGGGCAACCAAAAAGAAAAATATACAGTAGGTAATGAATATTTATTTATCTGAACATAAACAATTCATTCATTCGTTACGTATAAACAATGTTTTCATAAAAATCGATATTGTAATTTATCAATACGTTATTATCACGTAAATAAAATATTATAAATTTATTAAAATGTTATTCGAATGTGGTAACATTTCAACCATAAAGCTTTTCAAATACAATGAGAAATAATTAAAAATAATTGCAGGTTTATATCAAATATATGTATTAACGAATGTTTTATGAAGAAGAAAAAAACAGCTTTATATAGGTAATTTGCTTTAGGTACGTATTAAAAATTAGTGTACAATTTAATTTTGATGTTGTTATTTCTACTAAACTGCACCCAGTCTTTCAACATCATGTCAAGAACACGACTTGCTGTTTGATACAAAGAGAGGTTATAGAATCAAGTATTTAATTTATACATGCTTAAGAATGACGTCATCTATAAGGTACTATGGTGTTTATGTAAAAAATAAACATTGCGAATTTTAATATTGACCGGTCAGTTTTCAAAATTACCAACCAATAACTATAAAAGTTGGAGAACTCTCAGTAAGGGGAAACGTTGAAATATAATTTAAAAAACCCAATTTGTTGCACAATTTATTTATTTAATAATTACTGTTACATTATAAAGTAAATTACACTATGATTGGAACTAGTGACCTTCTTAATGGAATTGTATGTTTTATTTTTTTCGTGTATTTAATAAAATTTAAAATCTTACCATGCTTAAGAAATATACCAAAATATTGTATATACCTAGTACGTAGGTCGTACACTCAAGTGCCATTGATATTGTCTGTTCACAAGTATGATGTGAATTTAGTGTTATGTGAATATAGTGATTTGGACATACAGTTGAGGGCGATACTTGTTAAACTGTATTGTACTCGTTAATCCGTGCTAATTGGAAACCATATTATAGTTCTAGTATAATGTATACACAAGTATACTATAGTACCTATAGTACAAGTACAGTCTATAGTGAACGCTTTCATTTAAATAAATTAACGATAAAACTGACGACGACTATAAAGGGTTCAGATGTAATCTGTAATGTGCATAAGAACGCCAGTAATACGTCCATTCAAGCGTGCAATTTATTTAAACATTTAAGTGTATAAGCTTTACAGTTGTAGCCGAGTTGCGGACGATCAATAATAATGAGGGCTTAATAAAAATCCTGATTGGATACGTCGACCAACAATCGGATTAAAGCACGCGCACAAAATTGCAACATCAAGAGTTGCGGGAAATAAATTGTGTACAATCGATGGTTCTTTCGGTCAGGCCACAGCTAATTGCATGCTTGTTTGTTACCTTACCTTTTAGAAAGAGTTTACGTATACTTTGATTCGGTTACTCGTTCGTTTAGTTAAACGTATTTAAAAGCTATTTGTCTATTTTGAGCTGCTCTGCGCTTGTAATTTGTATTTGTAACTAGCTGATCCGGTGAACTTCGTATCGCCCTATAGGTAATCATGAAATATCAAAAAAGTGAAATGCTAATCTTTTCTTACATAAGAACCTTCTCCTAATTATAACAAATACAACAACAAAAAATCATCCGTTTTCATGTTATGTCGTGACAACGGAAAACGGGTTTATTTATATATGACGGCGTCAGCGATGGCTGAGCGATAATGCCGTCACCATATTGATTAGGTGGTAGAGGGTTCTTTCCGCAGATGGCGTAGAATAATAACGTAAACGTGGATTATAACTTCACTTCACCTCACTTGTTTGCAATAATTACAATTGCAATTAAATCAGATCAGCAGACCG